>JACEIK010003771.1:68733-121904 GCA_018107945.1 Datura stramonium | reverse complement strand
TTATATAAAATCACATGAAAATGTATAAAATAACTTAGATAACAAGACTAATTTAAGTTATAAAGCGTATCACGGGCATGCTATTTTTGCCCGTGATCAGCCACCCTTATAACACCCATAAATTTCACATAGCCTTATTTATGCAAGAGATAGAACCTTTTTACTATTCTTTCTCTTTTGATGATTTGAGGTCTTTCAACCCATCGATTCATTCATCTCTTCAAAATTTTAGTGCTACCTCACATTGAAGCTCTCATTTTCCCCTACTCTTGCAAACCCCCAAACATAGGCTTTTGCCTTATTTCACATTGATTTCCTTACCGCTACCCATTTCATGGGCTTTAAGCCCCATTTCTCATTGTCTCATTACTAGAAATTAGGGAGGATGGGTGCCAAAGAGAAGGATAAAAATGGTCGTTAGGCTTGTAATGTGGTTTCCAAGAAAGGGTCCAAGGCTTAAACATTGGCTACCAAAGATTAATGTTCAAGGAGGTCATTTTGGATGAAGTGATCTTACAAAAGATGGCCTGAGATCATGTTCTAAGTGAAGTCCCATCTATCATTTCGCCTTGAATCACACTTAGGGAAAGTTCTAGAAAATCATGCATACACAAGAATTAAGCCAAAAACTTCCCCACACAAGGCATCACAATCCAAGGAGTTCACACACTTCCTTCATCACATTAAGAGAATGAATTTTGACAAGCTAGTTACGCATCAAAAAGCCAAGCAAGGAATGTATAATTCATGACAAGAAAGTGCTCATTTTCACATTTAGATGCCCCTATATTCTTTTTAAAACTCATGCACAATTCTAAGAAAGACATGTTAGTGGTACCTCATCAAATAAGTGCACAAAAGACTCAATAAGACTCTAGACTTGACATTTTCCCTTAAGAAAGTCGCCTCTTAATCAATTATCGGGAAGTGCCAACCCGGTTCGATAAAAAAAGAAAAGACAAAGAAATCTCTCCTTAGGAAAGAACTGTAGTATAAAGAAAACCCTTGGAGTTTATTCAAAGACTACTATCTAAAAAGGAGATTCTACTAACAAGTAATGACGATTTACCCTTAAGAATGACGTCACCTAATCTATCATAGGGCTATATCATGCATCACCTAACAAGTGGGCTACTCAGAATTCACCCCTAACACAAATAAAGCATTGTCCTTGATGCACATGGTTAAATAAAGTAAGGAATAAATAGGTAAAAGAACTCCCTGGGCCTTCTTCTTGTAACCAGTGTTTGATCGGCTGTTCGCCTCTCTAGACCAGTGGTTTGCCGGTCTGACGCTGATGTGCCAATGCTAAGCAAAATTTCTTTTTAGAATTTTTGTTGGCATCTTTTCTCGAGTGGTAATTCACGCATTACAACTTGCGTTTCGCCAGTCTAGCACCGGTAGCCCATTTTAGCTCCTTCCACTTTTATCACATTCCACACCTTTTTCATTCCTGCACAATCAAAGACAACGCAAATGTTAAGTTACACAAAATAAAATAAAAATTAAAAAAAAAAGTTAAATAACTTGGGTTGCCTCCCAAGAAGCACCTTAGATAGTGTCGTGGCTCGACGACATTGTCTTCACCAATTTTCTCTCCACTTTGAGCATTTGAATTGCACCCCTAGCTTCTTATCCATTCTTCTATTCCATTTGAGGGGTGGTGGTGTAAGCATCAAGGGAACAATCAATGGATGTTGCATTTTTTATTTCTTGGACCTTAAAGGAGGGATGTGCTTTGACTTTCTTGACATGGAATACTCTAAGATAAAGCCACCTTGATCTTCCTCCATTGACTTGGTCTCCTCAGTCTCCATTTTTTCAACCAAGTTCAGTGTTGAAAAATGATAATAGGGCTGTCTAAGTCGCTCCCCTTTCAAGAATACTTCTCGCTTGACATCCTCCTTTACAATTGCACTAGAGTCCTTGAGTGTGATTTGTTTGATGTCATTTGGAGACTCTAGTGTCAATACTTCAAACTTGGAATCTTGTATTTTTACAATGTTTGTTGGTTGGCACACCTCTATGACCTCTTCAACACTCACCTTGACTCCTTCGCTATCATCATTTTTAGCTTCCTCCCATGAGTCAAGTTGAGCTATGCCCCATTGTTCACTTCTTCTTGTTATGCGTCTCCTCCGCTTCTCCTTTTAGAGATTTACAGTTTTCCTCTTGCGGAGTTAATGGTTCCATAGGTATGGCGGGGTTGGTATTCTATTTCACATTGGGCTCCCACTCCAAAAAGGCTTGGAGCATGGCTTCCATGTGCCCACATGTATTCCTCCTTCCTTCATTTGCCATGGATTCATTCCTATCAAGCTTAGGAGCACAACTTCTATCATAGCCACTATAGCGAGAAGTGACCCCATTTGTGCATCCATCCCAGTGTCTCCCATTACTACCATATAATATGCATCTATACCCATCATAGGAAGGAGAAGGTGCACTCATCTTCCTTCTAAGGGCATATTTGCAATCTTCCCAATAGTGTGGTCCTCCACAATAAGGACATGGGTCATCATAATAAGGGTTGCCACCAACAAACCTCCTTTTTTTCCATGATGCCATCATTCAATTACAAACAAACAAAAATAAAAACAAAAATAAATGCAAAACAAAATGTAAAACAAAAATGCAAAACTAGTTCGAATAAATAAATAACTAATGGATTATCACAACTCAATTCCCCAGCAAGGGCGCCATTTTTTATAACGTCCAAACTACACTCCTCTTTTAAAAAAGAGCGTAAACGATCATTGTATCAAAATAAATATCCCGACAGATGTCAGGGTAGAATCCCATAGAGAATTGAGTCGATAATTCAAGAGTTATAAACTAATTAAAACAAGAACGCATAATTGTTCGACATTTGAAAAGTAAAATTCGGGGGAAATTAAAGGGAAATAACTATCTAATTTTAAACAATACTAATTGGGGGGATTCCAATTGAAGCAATCACAAGTGAGAGGCTAGGGGCATTCTATAGATGAGAGTACAATTATATCGGGAATTTCTTTAATGCTTTAGACTCAAAATTATCATAGATAGCAGTGCATAATTCACATTCTCTTGTTTTTCAACCATAAGAATGTTTATGCCTTGGGTTCTTTTAAACCCCAAAGCCAATTAAAGTTATCAACCATACAAGCTTCAGGAAGGACTAGCTATTTCCAGCCTTGGCCTTTAAGAAAATTGGTGGAATTCCCCCAAAATAGGTTTAATAAAAAGAAGATAAAAGTTCTATCTAACTCTACAAATCTATGGAGAAAAGATTCTACTAAAAATTCTATGAAGAAGATGAAGTCTAATTGAATGATTTGATTGTTGAATGAATAGTTGGTGTACAATGAAAGCTCCCTAAATATCTGTACTTTCTTGTGTATAACTTTTCCCAAATGCCTTGAATATTCTAGATGCTTTGGAGACCTTTTTGGACCCTTTTACCCTTCATTAGATGACCTCTTCGGTGTGGAACCGGCATGTTGCCGGTGGTAATCTGCGGAGCACCACATTTTAGCCAGTTGAAAATAGTGCCCTAGCAGGGGGAACCGGCAGTTCAATGGGCGTTTAGCTGATGCCATTCTGTGAAGGGTCGTTCGTTAGCTGGTATGGGTAATAGCTTCAGCGTTTCAGCCTCTAGATCCGCGTTTAGCCGATTCAAAGCTTGTCCTTGCACCTATTCTTGAGCTCAAATCTTCTATTATCTTTGGCCCCTCTCTTTCATATGCTAACTTATCAAATTTCATCTCAAACTCCATGTGTTTTGCTCGATTTCATGCTTTCTCTACTCACGTGAAGTACCTAGAAAGAATTCAAGAGAAAAGGCCTAAAATTCACATAATCGACTCAAAAACTAGGCAAAAACTCATGCGTAGGAGCCTAATGAGTTGGTAAATTTCCAACTCATCACTCGTCTCTACGATCATTGGTTCAGGGGAATATTTTGACAAGATTCTGGATTTTATTAGAAAAAGCAATGCAATCACTCATTACCTCCAACAATGGGTCATTGTATCTCTTGTTGAATCTAAGGAAGCAATCTGCTAGACGACTAACAACCATCCTAATGGGTTGTTGTCTCTGACCACGAGGATAATTTTTTGGTTTCTTTCTGGTCCTCATTCCAAGTCTAGGGTCTGGTCTTAGAAACTTTTGGGGTATTACAATATCTCCTCCTTGGAAACATTCGTATTTGAATGGAGGCTAAATAATCTAGAAAGATAGGGAAAGAGCTGCAATCTCGAAATCAAAACTATAATATGAATACCAATGGAGCAAATGACTTCGAACTGAGGTAAACATACTTACGGAATTCATGCAACAAGGGTGCACACTAAGACATGAATAAAGCTGATGAGTGTAGAACTAAATAGAGTATTGGGGAAGAATTTAGTAATTGATGTTGAAGCTGAGCTGGAAGGGAAAAGGTGAGGATATCTAGCCATCATATTTGCTTCAACCTCCCATGTAGCTCCCTCAAATAGCTGATTTCTCCACAAAACTTTTACCGAAGCAACTTCCTTGTTTCTCAAATTACGAACCTAACGGTCCAAAATTGTCTTAATAAGATAATTCAATCAATCCCGTGTTCTGAAAGAACTTTTCCAGGACCAAACGGAAATCCATGTTATTTTCATTGAACTGCTACAAGATCAACAATTCCATAAGCTTGGGCTTCTGTTAGACCTCTTTGTAAGAGAGACTATCCTTTACACCAACACTCTCTAAAGATACAATTGAGGTCAGATCACCGATGCATTTCTTATACAGTGACACATGGAAAATTCGTTGCATCAATGCTAACTCTGGAAGAAATCCCAACTCATAGGCCACATTGCCGATGCGCCTTAGGATTCTATAAGGGCCAACATACCTAGGCTTGAGCTTTCCTTTCTTCCTGAACCTGATCACCCCTTTCATAGTTGAAATTTTTACATACTCCCAATCATCCACAACTAACTCCAGCTCCATTCTCCTTACATTCACATATGGTTTCTATCGGATTTGAGCTTTTTTCAGTCACTCCTTGATAAGCTTAATGTCACGACCTGAGTCTACACCATGGATAGGACACGGTACTTGAAGTCACAAGTAACCCCAAGTCAGCCCCTGGTTTATCATACACTGGCATTCTGAGTAAGCATAACTGCGAAAGATTTAAAATACTACTATAAAACATTTATGATAAATGAAGTTGAATCATAAAGTTTGTAGTCAATTGAAAATCGATAAAAGTCTAAAAATCATGTTTATGTTTGAAAGACACTACAACTGATGAGTTGCTGGCACAAGCCCCCAGCTAAATCCAAATTTAAATAAAGGAAACAGAACTGAAAGAAATAATTTTCATCCTCAGAATATGAGGACTCACCACTGACACCACTAGGAAAGTCTGAATGAGGTCGGTTAACGATGCTGAGACTAAGAACCTGCGGTTGTATCATGAAATGATACAACATAGGAAGTATGCGTCAGTACTTTGAATGTACTATGTAAGCGGGAGAAAATATAATACTGAAAGTAAATAACTCAACTGAAATGGCTTGCAACGACCAACTGAAGTACTGCACTGAAACATCTGAATATGCTGAGATGGTCAAAATGACCCTGTCTTATAGTCAAAGACATGCCCTAATTCTGAAATACTGAGTCTGAGATACTGTACTAAATTAATAACTGTACTGAGTAGTCTGAAACAATTCTGAACTGAGTTAAGCTGAACTGAGCTAACTGAGACTAAACTGATTAGTGGGAGAGTCTATAACCGACATATAACCACGTGAGCTAGACATGGAGTCCGATGTATACACCCCTTCGGTAGGACCCAATATACCTTGCCAGGGTATAGAGGCATGAATTGGGTGATCACAAGAATCTGGTCCATGAGGCCGATAACACTATAACCTACAGTGGCAATGTAGTTTTGGGAACCTGGGTGCACTGGAACCCCGGTCCACTCGATGCTAAGTCCTACTCCCACTGGATATTTCTAGACTGACTGCTAAGTTGATAGCTCGAAACTGGGGCCCAAGAATAGTCAGGAATACCTATCTGGAAGCACCCTAAGAGTCTTATCAGATTGAATTCTGTAACTGGGTTCTAAGACTGGTCAGAGCTTTTTATTTGGAAGCATCGTAACCGTCTAAAGAACAAACTATAATTTTGAAACTGGGGTCCTAAGGCTGGTCAGAGCTACTTGTCTACAAGTGTCATGACTACCTAGTGAACTATTAAAATTGGGTTCTAAGTCTGATTCTGATAACTGGGAGGTACTACTAACACCTCGAGAATTTCTATAGTCAAATTGATTAGCTGATATTTCTGACTGATACAGAGTATTCTAAAATTTTTGCTAAAACTAGGCTAACATGAATCTAACTAAGAATTCAGCATATACAAATAATATGGGAATCCACAACTATGATAGAATCAGGAAAATTTCAAGGTTTACTGACTATAGCAAGATTCTAGTTTGTTTTACTCTCAAGGACAAGGGCTAAAGTTACTGTACATGGATAATCATCAATACTGTCACAAACTGGTGGAAAATACCTATAATTATTATAAAATAACATTCGCCGGGAATTAAAGAAGCATGACTAAGAATTTCTTAACATTCGAGAATCTGCAGGGCTAGAATTGATAAAGAAAATAGAGAGAATTTTGGTAACACAAGGGATGAACTATTCCCTTGATGAATTCCCACATACCTGGAGATGGAAATCCCAAAGATCAATTCTTGAAAAATCTGAGAAGAATCAATCACCCTAACTTCTGCTCTAAACCTTTTTGAGAGAGACTTTACGCTTAACTGATGAGAGATGAGGAAAAAATGAGAGAAAATCATCGGTTTCCCCCTCTAAAATCCCCCCGCTTAAACCCAAAACGACGTAGTTTAGGGACCTAGTGGGTAAAAAATTACAAAAGTACCCCTGGGATTTAATTTTGAAATCTGGTCGACAGGCTCCCAATGGGCACTCAATGAGTCATTGGTTGAGACCACGACCGTTGAGACCTCCCGTTGGTTCCATTGCCTGACTTGAAGTCACTGGACTTGGCAAACGGGGTCACCACGACTTGTTGGATGAACCAACGGGACATTAGTTTCTCTCGTGGCCACTGGGAAAGGAAAATTGGAAGGCCAAGAAATGGGTGACACAACGACTCATTGGTTGGACCAACAGGTCATTGTGTCTAACCGTTAGGTTCACTGGCAAAGTTTTCTGAAAAAGCCTAAGTTTAAACAACAGTGCTGACAACGACTCGTTGTGGGAACAACGAGTCATTGTTTCCTCTCATATTCACTGGAAGGAGAATTTCAAAGACATCACCTGATGACTCTCACAATGGGTCATTGTTTCTGACAACGACTCATTATTTGAGTCGTGGGGTCCTGGGAAGGATTTTTGGGCTAGGAAAGCCACGACTGACAATAAGGCTGTTCTTTTCTCACAATGGGTCGTTCATTGTCTCATTGGTTCCCAAGTGGTCAAGACCTGGTAACCACGATTAACACAACGATTCGTTGGAGCTGACCACAACTCGCTGTCTCAGTCGTTCTAAGAAATATTTTCTGGGTTTTCTACTGCATTTTTCTAGAAATTTCTAAGTCTGGTCTAGGAAAGTTTTGGAGTGTTACGATATCTCCCCCTTGGGTCATTCTCCCTCAAATGAAGACTAAAGCTATAGTAAAACTAGGAAAAGAGCTGAGATTTCTAGATTGAGACTATGAGATGGTTTCTGAAGGAGTAACTATCTTCGAGCTGACTTAACCGTACTAACAGAGCTGATGCAACTAAAATGCACATAGAAAATCTAAATAGAGTTGATAAGTACGAAACTGAATAGAGTACTGAGGAGGAATTTAGTACCTGATACTAGAACTGAACTGGAAGGGAATAAGTGAGGGTATCTGGCCGTCATGTCTGCTTCCTCTTCCCAGGTGGCTTCCTCAACTAGCTGATTCCTCCACAAAACTTTCACCGAATTGACTTCCTTGTTTCTCAGCTTACAAATATGATGGACCAGGATCCAAACTGGGACCTCTTTATAAGAGAGACTATCTTTTATCTCCACACTGTCCAGTGGCACCACTACAGTTGGATCACCAATGCACTTCTTTAATAGTGACACATGGAAGACTGGGTCATGACTGCTAACTCTAGAGGTAGTTCTGACTCATAGGCCACACTGACGATTCACCTCAAAATTCTGTAGGGTCCCACATATCTCGTAATAAGCTTTCCTTTCTTCCCAAATCTCATCACCCCATTCATGGGTGAAATTTTCAAATAAACCCAGTCATTCACTACAAACTCTAATTCTCTTCTCCTCACATCAGCATAAGATTTCTGACGGCTCTGAGCTATTTTCAATCTTTCTCTGATGAGCTATACCTTTTGCATAGATTCATGAAGCGAATCTAGTCCGATTAAAGTGGCTTCACCAACCTCAAACCACCCAATAGGAGATCTGCACCTCCTACCATACAATGCCTTAAACGGGCTATCTGGATACTGGAGTGGTAGCTATTGTTATATGCAAATTCGATGAGAGGCAAGTGATCATCCCAACTGCCCTTGAAATTGATCATGCACGCCCTCAACATATCTTCTAGAGTCTAAATAGTCTGCTCAGCTTGTCCATCTGTCTGCGGGTGAAAAGTTGTGCAAAGCTTGACCTGGGTACTAAGTCCCTTCGGAAAAGACTTCCAAAAGTAAGAGGTGAACTGGGTACCTCTATCTGAGATAATGGATAAGTGATCCCCATGAAGTCTGGCCAACTCTCGAATATAAATCATAACATAGTCCTCAACTGAATCTATAGTTTTAATAGGGAGGAAGTGTGCTGACTTAGTCATCCGATCTAATATCACCTAGATTGAATCATGTTGCCGACGAGTCCGAGGTAGACCCATAATAAATTCCATATTTGTTTCTTCCCACTTCCATGTGGGTATGTTGATATCCTGATTCATACCTTCCAGTTTCTAGTGTTCTACTTTGACTTGCTAATAGTTCGGGCACTTAGCTACAAATTGAGCGATGTCTCTTTTCATGTCGTTCCACCAGTAAATATCTCGATGATCATGGTACATCTTCGTAGCAGCAGGGTGGATGGAATATCTCAAACTGTGTGCTTCAACCAGTATCTGCTGTCTCAGATCACCAAAATTCGGTACACATAATCTTCCCTGGTAACGGAGCACTCCATCTCCCCCTATAGAGAAAGCCTCAACTTCTTTTCTGAGAACCACTTCCTTAAGCTTAAGTAAGATGGGATCTTCATCCTATTTGGACTTAACTTCAACAACCAAAGAGGAATTTGGCCCAGTTTGCTTTACCACTCCACCCTCAGATGAATCAACCAACTGCACCCCTAATCGAGCTAGTCGGTGGATATCCTTTGCTAGTTCCTTTCTGCCCTCTTCAACATGGGCCACGCTCCCCATATATACCCTGCTTAGGGCATCCGCTACCACATTGGCTTTGCCCGGGTGATATAACACGCTCATGTCATAGTCCTTCAGGAGCTTTAACTACCTTCTATGATGAAGATTTAGATCTTTCTAACTGAATACATACTAAAGGCTCTTATGCTCGGTGAAAACATCCATATAAGCCTCGTATAGGTATTGCCTCCATATTTTCAATGCAAACACTACCACTGCCAACTCCAAGTCATGAGTCGGATAATTCTTTTCATGAACTTTGAGCTTTCTAGAGGCGTAGGCTCTCACCTTGCCCCTCTACATCAGAACGCAACCAAGTACAACTCTGGAACCATCACAATATACTACAAATCCATGTGATCCTTCCAGTAGAGTCAACACTACAGCGGTAGTGAGTCGAGTTTTTAACTCTTGGAAACTTTTTTTACACGCATCTAACCACTGAAATTTCACCTTCTTCTAAGTCAGCCTAGTCAGTGGGGACTCTACAGAAGAAAATCCTTCCACAAAGCGTCGATAATACCAGGCTAGACCCAAGAAACTTCTAATTTCAGTTGGGGAGATAGGTCTGGGTCAGTCTTTCATCACTGCTATCTTTTGAGGATCAACCTAAATACCTTCACCCGAGACCACGTGACCCAAAAAAGTCACGGACTTCAACCAGAATTTGCATTTGCTGAACTTGGCGAATAACTGGTCGTCCCTGAGTGTCTGAAGCACTATCCTCAGGTGATTAGCATGCTCTTCCTCATTTATGGAGTATACCAGAATGTCATCGATAAATATAATGACGAACATATCCAGATATTTCTTGAAGACTCTGTTCATCAGGTCCATAAAGGCTGCAGGGGCATTTGTTAGTCTAAAGGACATAACCACAAACTCGTATTGACCATACCGAGTCTTAAAAGCTATTTTCAGTATGTCACACTCTCTGATTCTTAGTTGATGATACCCTGACTTGAGATCTATTTTGGAGAAACAGTTGGCTCCCTGAAGTTGGTCGAAGAAGTCGTCAATTCTGGGTAAGGGATACATGTTCTTGATTGTGATGCTGTTCAACTGATGGTAATCGATGCACATTCTGGAGGTACCATCTTTCTTTCACACGAATAGTATTGGAGAACCCCAGGGAGATATGTTGGGTCTGATAAAACCCTTATCAAGAAGGTCTTTTAGCTGCTCCTTCAACTCCTTAAGCTCAGCTAGAGCAATTCTATAAGGAGGGATGGAGATGGACTGAGTATCTAGGAGAAGGTCTATACCGAAGTCAGTTTCCCGTTCAGGAGGAGCTTCGGAAATATCTTTGGGGAACACATCAGGAAATTCACTAACAACAGGGACTAACTAGATAGTTGGGGTCTCAGAGTTGGAATCTTTGACCCGAAGTAGATGATATATACATACCTTAGAAATAAGCTTCTTAGCCTTAAGGTAGGAAATAAACCGACCCTTAGGCGCTATACTACTGCCCGTCCACTCGAACACTAGCTCAATTGGAAACTAAAATTTGACAATTCTAGTTCTACAATAGACTGAGGCATAACCAAAGTATAACCAATACATGCCAAGGATGAGGTCAAAATCGACCATGTATTATTCTACAAGATCAACAGGAATGACCTTGTTGAAGACTGAGACTGTGCAGTTTCTATACACCCGACCTGCTTTAACTAACTTGCCAACTGAGGTGGAGACTGAAAATGGTTCTGAGAGGGCCTCTGGACTGATATCGAACTGGACTGTTACATAGGGAGTCAAGAATTTTAGTGTGGCTCCTAGTTCTAGTAGGGCATACACGTCTAGATAAAAAAGGTGTAACATATAGGTGACCACGTCAGGTGAACTCTCCTGATCCTAAAGAGAAGACAATGCATAAAAATAATTTTGGCATTGGCCGCCATTTGTACCTGAAGGGTTGGCTTGCTGAGCTGGTCGGCCTGATGGAGCTGCTGAGGTAGTGGATTGTGATCTTCCCCGTCCTATTGGCTGGAATTCCTTAAGTCGATGACCAAGCTTTAACCCTGAAGATACTCTCCTGGGTGGTTCTTGCCACACATAGGGCAAGCTGGATACCTATTGTAGGAACTATAGCTGTAATACGCTGGAAGTGCCTAGGAGTAGACCTGGGAGTTAAAAGTTGAAAACTGCTAAAACTAGGAAAAATGTTGCAAAACATGTGACCCTATGGATCCTTGGTCCAACCAACAACCCGTTGGAACGAGTCATGGAAATCATCTGGTCTGGGGACAGTGGAAGCAACGATCGAAATGACGACACGTTGTGGGAAACAACGAGTCATCATTTGTGGTCATGGTGGGAGATGGACCTTAGCATCTGGGAAGTGACGGGTCATCCCACGACCCTTCATGAGTTACCACGGACCGTTTTTAGTAGCCGTTGTTTGGATGGTGAAATGTCCAGTGTATTCGATGAAACTAGACCACGACTTGTTGGTGGGTGTAACGAGTCATGGTGAGTCTCGTTGTTTGAGGAGTGTCAAAGTTGCATGAGTAAACAACGGTCGACAGAATGACCTGTTGCAAGTAATGACAACCCGTCGTTTCTAGTTCTGGTTTGAGCCAATACCAAGCCTAGACAATGTACAGGACGGATCATCACCATGGGTCGTGGTATCTTCCAACGACCCATTGGGGCGCCCGTTGGTTCGTCCAGTGAAGAATTTTCAGCGTAATCAATAAGGGTATTTTCATCATTTCCACAATCTAAGGCCCTATACTATGTCGTTTAAGGCTCGTTTTAGTGGGTTTAAGGAGGGGAAAACCTATTCTAAGTTATTTCATTCCATGCATGCAAGCTTGAGAGAGTGAAGAGGTGATCTAGAGTAATTCTTCAAGATTTTCATTCAAATTCTTATTGGGGAATTAGAGAAGTGGTAGAATCAATCCCTTCGGGTATGTAGGGTTATTAGTGGGTGTCTTCTTCCACACCCGTACCCAATTTTCTATCTAAGTATGAGAATTTCCTATGATCAAGTATGGGGTTTCCACCCAAATGCATGAATTTTCGATTTCTTTACATAGGTATGAATTAGTTATGTTTTTATTATCGAATTACGAAGCATAGGCTAATTTTATAATGATTCAACAAAAAAATTATATTTCTAGTCTTATGAATGTAGGCCATTGGTGATATGATCATGAAAAGTGAGATTTGTGAAGTAAATGTGATAATGATGACATATTATGATGAAAAACAAGATTTGAAGCTACCCATGTCTATAATTATGTTTTCGATGAAATTGTGTATTCTAAGTATGATAAAGATTTGGGCAATGCCTGACATACTTAAAGTTTAAATGATGATTTTCTCGATCTAGATTACCACATTGTTATGGAGAAGACTCCCAAATTTTATATTCTAGCTCGTGGTATTTCTTGAGTTAAGTCTTCCTATGCATAGTTTACCACATGGTATTGGAGTAAAGACTCCCAAGTATGTATTCAACTTGTGGTATGTTTTGAACTAAAGCTTCTCATATGCATGATTTACGTATTTGAGATGTATTGATCATTGAGCGCCGCCAATATGCGATGTTGAGCTTCGTTATATATGATATATAGCATTGCATGTTTTAGGAGAAGAGTCTATACTTAGAAGCTGAGCTAAAAAGTTCGATCACCCTATGCCCCAGAACTACACGCCAACGTAGGTTGATACTATTATATTATTGGGACCTCCTTGTTAGCTATCCACAGCCTGAATGGCCCATAAGCTTTATATCGATATCATGGTAGCGTCCTTAGCCCAGCAAGGTTGTGGATGGCTCACGCCCATTTTAGTGTAATAGTCGGGACCATGTAAGCTCTATCATGGTTTGTATGTTGGTTAAGTGGTGAGTCTCCCATTGTCTATATGATCCTGATTTGCATATTCATTACTCATGGATTTATTATTTTATACATGAACTAGAAGCAGGTTAGACTCGATGTTCGGCTTTTCTATAAATGTCATATTTCATATTTGAGTCATTGATCGGTTAATGTTATAAATTTATGTATCATATGTTATGAAAAGATCATGATTTTAGAAAGAATGCATGCAAGTCCTACTCTTAGTTAATGTTGTTTTTATGTTTTGACTACTACATTGTCTTAAAGTGATTTACTTACTTTAGCGGTTTACTTACCTTTCATACTCGGTACATTCACGTAATGGCTGCATACTTTCTATGTTGTATCGTTTCTTGATACGAGGACTCGACTCGAGGTTCAGCCCCGCTCTTAGATAATTCACGGAGTTAGAGTCTGATTATTAGTGAGTCCTCATCTTCTGAGGACCGGACTATTTATCCTTCTTTATGTATTTTAGATTTCGGCTTGTTTAGTTAGCAGCCCAGGGGCCTTGTCCCATCAACTCGTCATGTTTAAGAGGCTATTCGGGCATATGTTTGTATTCAGCTTCAAATTTTATATTCCTTATGTTATATTTAAATTTATACTTCCTCTATGATGGTATTGATGGTTATTTAATTCTTTATTGAGTTAGATGTATGCTATGCCATGGAGTGGAAGACTTGGGGTCTCACGGGGACTTCTTGTCAGTGGTACGATCAAGCCTCCACGTTCGGATCGTGACGGTAGCTCTGGGACTGAAAGCCAGATACTCCACCTCTCCGATCCTAGCGGGACCAAAAGGTAGGGATTGCTGGCTAAGCTACGTATTGGAGCCCTCTGCTGCTACTACTCTTGTTGTGGCGGCTCTTTGCCCAGGATCTCTAGTGGCCATGATACGATTGGAAAGTCCTTGCCCTCTTTTCGTTTGCTTTCCATGTCCCTCGGTTTTCTACCTCCAATCAAGCCAGGCATAGACAATAACGCGGGGAGGTCAATATCCTCAATCGGCATCGCATCTGCCTCTTTGAGGACCAGGTTTGACACCCCGTTAACAAGCTTCAACATGCGAGCCCTTGGCTCGGCCATTATCCCTAGAGCGTATTTGGACAACTTGGTGAACTCTAGAGCATATTCTTCTACTGTCCGGGTTCCTTATCTCAGATTCATGAACTCCGCTACTTTTTGCCTCCCCAGGCTCCCAAGGGAAGAATTTGTCTAGAAGGTTATGACAGAACTCCTCCCATTCCACCGGTCCTGCTTCCGGCCCCGGCCTCCCTCCCTTCCCCTTTGTTCGTACCAAACCACAAATTACATCCCTTTCAGCGGTGGCGGCCAAGTCGACACTTTATGAGGGACGGCACCCATAATTCGGGCGATTTTCAATCGTCCACAAACTCACGTGGGTCCTCTCCCACCTTAGATCCCATAGAAATGCGAAGGGTTCATTCGAGTAAAATCCCGAACTCGGACCCATTATTTTTATTGGAACCACCCTCACGGTTCACCTATTTAGTAATAGTTTGACGTTTGAATGGCCGCTCTGAACTTTACGGTAGTCACTTAGTCTTCTAATGGGCTGTCAATGTTGTTGGTGGGGTAGGTCGGTGAGCATTGTTGGCCCTTCTTCCATTACCACATCATGCGGGCATAATTCAACGAAACAAAATAGAGCACGAGATAGAGAATGATTTAGGAACAGATTTCCAACTGCACGATCAAGAGTATGAATAAAGGAAATTTTCCAAGAAACACCTCGTAGTCTCTCTAAGTGTGGCGCGCTTACACCCAGAGACTCTACTCGTGCGGCTCAGGACATCCAGGATACTCTAAACCTAGTGCTACGATAAAGTGAATGTCATGACCCGAGTCTACATCTGGACGGGACACGGTACTTGGAGTCACAAGTAACCCCAAGTCAACCCCTTGTTTATCATACACTTGGCATTATGATTAACCTTAACTTCTTGGAAGGTTTAAAATACCACTATAAAACATTTATGATAAATAAAGTTGAATAATAAAGTTTACAATCAACTAAAAATTCGATAAAAGTCTGAAAATCATGTTTATGTCAAAGCCACTACAACTGCTGAGTTGCTGGGACAAGCCCTAGCTAACTAATCTAAATGAAGGAAACAAAATTGAAAGAAATAATTTTCATCCTAGAAATATAAGGACTCACCATTGATGCCGCTGGGAAAGTGTTCTGAATAAAAGACCATTAATAGTCACGAGGCCGAGAACCTACGGTTGTATCATAAAACAATACAACATAGAAAGAATGCGTCAATACTTTGAATGTACTACAGGTAAGAAGGAGGAGAAAACATAATACTAAAGTAAATAACTGAACTAAAGTACTACTCGAAACTGTAATATCTGAGATGGTCAAAATGAACTGTTTGATGGTCAAAGACATGCCTTAAATGCGAAATACGTCGAGATACTGTACTGAACTGATAACTATACTGAGTACTGGTATGAAACTTTTCTGAACTGAGTTAAGGCGAGATTATGAAATTTAGGCTTGGGCTAAGCGAGACTAAAGCCCGATTAGTGGGAGAGTCTATAACCGATGTATTACCACGTGAGCTAGACCAGGTCACGTATACACCCCATCGGTAGGACCCAATATACCTTTCAAGGTATAGAGGAATGAACACAGGTGATCACTAGAGTTTGGGGCCATGAGGCCAATAGCTTGTAACATATGGTAAACGTAGTTAACAGAGACTTAGGTGGCTGGAACCCCGGTCCACTCAGTCTTCCGTCCTACTCCAGCTAGACATTTCTAGACTATTGCTAAGTTGATATCTCGAACTGGGGCTCAAAACTAGTCAGGAATACCTATCTGGAATACCTATCTGGAATACCTATCTGGAATACCTATCTGGAATACCTATCTGGAATACCTATCTGGAAGCGTCATAACTATTTAAGAACAAACTATAATTCTTAAACTAGGGTCCTCAGGATGGTCAGAGTCCTTGTATAGAAGTGTTATGATCACCTAGTAAACCATTAAAACTGGGTTCTAAGTCTGATTTTGATGGTGGGAGGTACTACGGCACCTCGGGAATTTCTTTAGTCAAGGCGATCGACATTTACAGTGACCTTGAGTATTCTAAATTTTGACTTAAACTAGGCTAACATGCATTTGACTAAAAATTCAGCATATACAAAAACATGGGAATCCACAACACTGATAGAATCCGGAAAATTTCATGGTTTAATCACTATAGCAAAATCTAGTATGTTCTACTCTCAAGGACTAGGGCTAAAATTATTTTACGGGGATAGTCATCAATACTATCACAAAGCTTGGTGGAAAATACCTATAATTATAATAAAACAATATTCTGCAATAATTAAATGAAGCATGACCCCAAAAATTTCTTAACATTCGATAATCTGCAAGGCTAGAACTGATAAAGAAAATAGGGAGAAATTGGGGGACACAAGGGATGAACAATTCCAGAGTGTTGGAATTCCCACGTACATGGAATGTAAATCCCAAATATCAATCCTTGAAAAATCTGAAAGAGATCAATCCTAACTTCTGTTGTAAACCTTTATGAGAGAGACTTTACGCTTAATTGATGAGGAGATGAGAAAAATGAGAGAAAACCATCGATTTCCCCCTCTGAAACCCTGGCAAACCCAAAACAACATAGTTTAGGGACCTAGTGGGTTGAAAATTACAAAAGTACCCTTGGGATTTAAATCTAAAATCTGATGCGACAAGGTCCCCAGCGGGTCACTCAACAAGTCATTGGTAGAGACAGCGACGTTGGGACCTCTCATTCAGTGATAGGGTCACCACGAGCTCGTTGGATTGAACCCAGCGGGTCATTGGTTCTCCATGGACATAGGAAAGGAAAACGAGGAAGGCCAAGCAACGGTTATTAGAACGGCTCTTTGGTTTGGACCAACAGGTCGTCGTGTCCAACCGTTAGGTTCACTGGCAAAGTTTTCTGAAAAATCCTAAGTTGAAACAATGGTGCGACAATGACTCGTTGGGGCAAACAACGGAGTCGTTGTTTTTCCTCATCTTCATTGGAAGGGGAATTTCAAAGACTTCACAACAACTCTCTAGCAGGTCACTATTTCTTACCTTTGACTCATTGTTTGGTTTATTAGATTCTAGGAAGGATTTCTAGGATGAAACTGAAAGGACGGAGCACATTTGTTTCTTTGCTTGGGTCATTCATTGTCTCATTTTTCCCAAGTGGCCAAGACACAGTGACAGGCCGACACAATGAGTCGTTGGGTGACCACGACTCGTTGTCTCAATCGTCTTGAGAAATTTTTTTCTCATTTTCTAGAAATGTCTAATGCAGTCCTAGGAAAGTTTTGGGGTGTTACACTGAACCTTCTACATGGCCACCATGTGCCTAAACAAGGCCCTATTAGGTACATGTTCACCAACCTCAAATCACCCAGTTATAGAGACCTACGTCTCCTACGCCTGTGCATCAAATAGGGCCATCCGAATCTTTTAGGTGATTGTTGTTGTTGTATGAAAACTCGATGAAAGGTAGGGGATCATCCTAACTGCCGTTGGAAATCAATCATGCAAGCCCTCAACATATCATCGAGTTTGAATAGTCCCTTTCGGCTAGCCATTTTAATGCATGGAATTTGAAATATTGTCTTGAGCATAACACAGTACAGTCCCGTCACGAAATGACTTCCTAAAGTGCGAAGTGAACTGGGTACCCCTATCTAAAAAGATGGACAAGGGGACTCCATGCAGTACGACTAACTCGATTTATAGTCTACCATAATCCTCTACTAAATGTGGTCTTAAATAGTAAATGTTTGAAAGCTTAGTCACCAAGTCTACAATCACCTAAATTGAGTCATGTTGTCGACGCGCACGAGGTAGACCGATAGTAAAGTCCATGTTCACTTCTTCCTACTTCAAGTAGGAATACTAATATACGAATCATACCCCTAGGCCTATGATATTTCTTGACCTGTTTGCAGTTTAGACAATTAGCTACAAATTTTTGCAATCCCTCTTCATACCATTCTACTAGTAGACTTCCCTAGGTCACGGTACATCTTGGTTCACTCCTGGGTGGTTAAGTACCTGGGTTTGTGAGCTTCGGCGGGGTATTCGATTGCCTCAAATCATCTACATCTGAAAAGCGCAACCTACCTTGGTAATGGAGCATACCATGTCCTCCTTTGGAGAATGCTTTCACCTCTTTCTTTAGGACTGCTTCCTTCAATATGAGTATGATTGGTTCTTCATCTTACATTGACTTAACCTCCACCAATAGAGAGGATTCGGACCCATTCTAGACTTACAATTCCACTGCTGAACCATAAATGGACACTTGATAGCGTCCAGCTACACCCTCTTAAGCGAAATTGTAAATGGAATGAATATCGACAGATGTGGAAGCGAATCCCACAGAGAATTGAGTCAAAAATTCAAGAGTTATAAACTAATTCAAACTAGAATGCATAGTTGTTCAACATTTAAAAAAAGTGGGAGGTAGGGGAAAAAGGAAAATATCATCTAATTCTAAATTAAGACTAATTGGAGGAATTCCAATTATTGCAATCACAAGTGAAATGGGTAGGGTAATGCTATAGATGAGTTAACAACTAGATCAAGATTTTCTCCAGTGCCTTATACTCAAAATTAGCATCGATAGCAGTGGATAATTCACATTCTCTTGTTTTTCAACTATAAGAATATTTATTTCTTGGGTTTTCTCGAATCCCAAAGCCAAATCAAGTTATCAACCACAAAAGCTTGAGCAGACTAGCTATTTCTATCCTTGACCTTTAATGGGTGAAAATGTAGGTATTGACTATCTCTAGATCAATCCTACACACAAACACTCCAATTCCTCATTATTATCTTCTCACCCCATTCTCACCTTCCTCTCTCCAAGCAAAAGCAAGAAAGTCAAGCACAATTCATGATTGCAAATGATCAATTTAAGCAATTAAAACTTGGGAGAAGACAATAAAACTATACTTGAAATAAGAATCCAAGAGCAATTCATCTATACCAAATCAATTGAACAAACCCACAATGAAAATGACCTTATCTAGCAAATTAGTTATACATATTTAAAAGATAGAGAAGATACCGAGTGGATTCCTCTCACATTCATCACATTAGCTTCACAAATTTGCTTCACAAGCTCTTACATATATGGTAGGATTCCCCCAAAATGGGTTAAACAAAAAGAAGAATAAAAGTACTATCTAACTCTACAATTCTATGGTGAAGGAGTTCTACCAAAAATTCTTTGAAAAGATGAAATTTCAAATTAATGAATGAGTGGTGTATAATGAGGATTATATAAATATATATACTTTCTTTTGAATGAAATTTTACAAATTCCCTTGAGGCTTTTAGATGCTTCGGAGACCTCTGTACCTTTTTACCCTTCATTGGACAGCATCACTTGCTTGAAGAATCGGCATTTAGCCGGTGCCAATCCCTGCTGAGCACCGATTGTCCTCATGATAAAATAGTAGGCTGGCGGTGACCACCGATGGCTAAAATGGTGATTTGCCACTGCCCAACTGCTAAACATCGGTGAGTAGCCTGTCTGGGTAGTGGCTTTTATTGTTTTACCTATGTTTCATATACAGATCCATTTAGACAATTCAAAGCATATATTTACACCTTTTTTTGAGCTCAAATATTTCTTTATCTTTGGCTCCTTTCCTTCATATGCTAACTCATAAAATTTCACCTTCCAACCTCATGCATGTTGCTCGATTTCCTTAACTTTCTCTACTCACATGAAATACCTACAAAGAATCAAAGATAACGACCATAAAATCCACATAAATGATCTGATAACTAAGCAAAAACTCATGCTTAGGAGCCTAAAGATTTGGTAAATTTCCAACTCATCAAACCCCCAAACTTGAATAATTGCTTGTCCTCAAGTAATGTAATTCTGTACAGTTGGCAAATGGGCAACATGCTATATATGAAGTTTGTGCACTAGGGACAAGCACGACATTCTTCACAAGGACGTTGCTAAAGCTTAGAGCATCACGAGTGTTGCACACAAAACCATCAAGACTCAAGACACCCCAAACATTATACACCATCTCACAAAAAAATAAAAGACTCAAACTATGTTTCAGAAGCTTCAATGGGTGACAACATTCATTAAGCATATCTCGCATGCATTCCTTTCACTCAAATAGGGGCATAGTTCATCAAAACAAGTTCAACGAGCATCTCAAGTCATTGACAATTCTCCAAAAAGCTTGCCTTAAGCATCTCATTTGAAAACAATTTTACATGTGTACCCCCAAAGGGAGTGAGGCCACTCACAAGAAGAAGAGAATCCCAAACATTTTATACATTTCACACATAGGGATTATAAGAGAATAGGACAAATCGCTCACTCTCACAAGAAATTCAAGTGCATACAAATTAACCCATAGGCTTTCCCTTCATATATAGCCACTAATATAGTGTTTCTATACTCAAAAATTAATTAGAGGTTGCCGGATCATAATGATGGCTAAAGGGGGTAACAGTAAGACAAATATTTAGCTTTAGTTGCTAGAGCCTCCCTAAAGCCTTTATAAACAGTTATAACATCCCATCATCCTATTGAGATCACTCCACCTTATTTCTCCTTGTTCATCATCTTCATATTTTGTGTAACACGAGCCACCGTTATAACACCTACAAATTTCACATTTAGCCTTATCTATGAAGGAGATAGCAACATCTTTTAACTATTCTTTCTCTTTTGATGATTTCAAAGGTCTTTCCAACCTTTCATTTATTCATCTAATCATAATTTTGGTTCCATATGCATTGGAAGCTCTCATTTTTTCCCCTACTCTTGCAAACCCCCAAACTTAGGCTTTGCCTTATTTCCCATTCATTTCCTTATCGCTCCCAATTTCTTGCGCTTAAAGCCCCATTTTTCATTGTTCATCACTAGCAATTAGGAGGATGGGTGCCAAATAAATTATTAAAAATGATCGTTAGGCTTGTAATATTGTTTCCAAGAAAGGGTCAAGGCTCAAACATTGGCCATCAAAGATTTATGTTCAAGGAGGTATTTTTGGGTAAAGTGACTAGCAAAAGGGCCTAAGATCATGTTCTAAGTGTAGCCCCATCTAATCATTTCTCCTTTAATCACTTTTAGGGAAAGTTCAAGACAATTATGCATACACAAGAATTAAGCCAAAAGTCTCACCACCTGAGGAACATAATCCAAGGAGTTCACCGCAGTTCCTTCATCATATTAAAAATGACTTTTGAAAAGCTGATTTACAAAACAAAAATCAAGAAAGGAAAGCATAATTCGTGAAAGAGAGTGCTCATTTTCACATTTAGTTACCTTTTCTTTTCCAAAACTCATGTACAATGCCAAGAAGAATTGTTGGTGATAGGTCATCAAGAAAATTAACGCAAAAGACTCACAAGACTCTAGACTTGACATTTTCCCTTTAAAGTCGCCTCTCAATCTATCGTGTGAAATGTCAACCCGGTTCGACAATTAACAAAAATACAAGGAAATTTCTCCTTGAAAAGAACCGTAGTATAAAGAAAACTCTTGGAATTTATTGAAGACTACTATCTAAAAAGCGATACCCACTAACAAGTAGCCTTCTTTCCCTTAAGAACGATGTCAGCAATATATCATGGGGTCCATATCGTACATCACTTAACAAGTGGGTTACTTAGACTTCACCCTCTAACACAAATAAAGCATTGTCCTCGGTGCACATGGTTAAATAAAGTAAGGAAGGAATAGATGAAAGGAATCACAATACAATGGAGGCATCTGTGTTGGAACCATGTGCATTGTAGAACCACTTTCTTAGAAACTCCTCTATCGCATTCTGCTTATAACCACACCGTTTCAGTTTTCATTGCCCTTGTGCAGTTTTTGCCGGTCTTACACAGATGTACCACTACTTAAGAAATTTTTCTTTAAGGCATTACGGTTGAAATCAGCGGTTTTACGCATAAGAACATGAAGTTTTCCGGTCTATCATCAGTTTCTCCACTGCTTCATATTCCACACTTGTTCCATACGAACAATCAAAGACAACACAAATGTAAAGTAAAGCAAAACAAAAGGAAAAATAAAAAGTAAAAGTAAAAGAACTTGGATTGCCTCCCAGGAGCGCCTTAGTTAAGGTCGTGGCTCGGCGTGACTTCAACTTTCACCACTTTTCTCTCCACTTTGAACTTTGAATCACACCCTAGTTTCTTGTCCATTCTCATATTTCTCTTGAGGGGTGGTGGTGTAAGCATCAAGGTGCCAAGAAATGGATGTTGCATCTTGTATTTCTTGGCCCTTAAAGGAAGGATGTGCTTGAACTTTTTTGCATGGAAGCTCTAAATGAAGCCACCTTGATCTTCCTCCTCAATTTTCTTCATTGACTTGGTCTCCTCAGTCTCCATGTTGTCAGCAAGTTCAACATTGAAAAATGGTAAGATGGCGGTTTAAGTCACTCCCTTTTCAAGCTTGCTTCTTGCTTGACATCCTCCATTTTCATGTGCATTGAGTCCTTGATCATGATTCGTTGGATGTCACTTGGGGACTCTAGTTTCACTTCTTCAACTTCGGCATCTTGCATTTTTGCAATGTTGGTTGGTTGGCACACCTCTATGACATCTTAAAAGTTCACCTTGGCTCCTTCTTCACATAATCATTTTGAAGCTTACTCCCCGCAGGACAGAGTTGATGTACATGCCCCATTGTTCACTTCTTCTTATAATGCTCCTCAATTTCTCCTCACTTCTTCTTTTAGAGATTAACAACTTCTTCTTGAGGAGTTGATGATTCCATGGGCATGGAGGGGTAGACATTCTTTTCGCATTAGAATCCTACTCCAAAAAGGCTTAGAGCATGGCTTCCATGCGTCCGTATATATTTCTCCTTCCCTCACTTTCCATGGCTTCATTCCTTTCGCGGTTGGAGCACAACTACTATCATAGCCACTATAACGAGAAGTGAACTCATTTGGGCATCCACCCCAATGTCTACCACAGCGACCACATAATGTGCATCTATACCCATCATAGGAGGGAGAATGTTCCACTCATCATCTTCTGGGGGCATATTTGCAATCTTCCCAATAGTGTGGTCCTCCAATATGGACATGGAGTCATCACGATAAGGATTGGACAAACCTCCTTTCATTCCACAATTCCATAATAATACAACTACAAGTATAAAAAAAACAAAAAAAAACAAAACAGATGTAAAACAAAAATGCAAAACTAGTTTGAATTAATAAATAACTAATGGCTTATCACAACTCAATTCCCCGGCAATGGCGCCATTTTTTGAGCTCAAATCTTCCTTTATCTTTATCCTCTTTCCTTCATATGCTAACTCATCAAAATTTTACATGAACCTTATACGTTTGCTCGATTTCATTCTTTCTCACTCAAGCAACATATCTACTAAAGAATCAAAGAGGAAAGGTCATAAAATCCACAAAAATTACTTGAAAACTAAGCAAAAACTCATGCTTAGGAGCCCTAAAGAATTGGTAAATTTCCAACTCATCAACTCCTAACCAAGCTAGTGAATATCCTTTGCCAACTCATTTTTACCATCCTCAACCTGTGCTTACTCCCCATAGACATCTGATAGGGCATCAACCACTACATTGGCTTTGCTCAGTGGTACAAGCACGCTCATATCATAATCGTTCAATAATTCTACCATATACTTTGATGAAGATTCATATCCTTCTAACTGAACACATACTACAGGATTTTGGCCAGTGAACATCTACATGAACACTAGTTCAGTTAATATAAATTTTGTAACATTTTTGATTTTTTTTATAATTGACATAAAGGTAGTGCCTCCAAATCTTTAAAATAAACACTACTACTGTAAGTCAAGATGAGTCGAATAGTTCTTTTCATGAACTTTGAGCTATCTGGAGGCTCATACTATCACTTTTCCATATTGCATCAGAAACACATCAAGGCCCATTCTAGAAGGCATCACAATAGACCATGATCCTATCTAAACCTTCTAGCAAATTCAAAACTAAGGTCTATAATAAGGTCGAGTTATCACGACCCAAACATGAGCTGGGTCGGCACATGGACAGAACTCGAGAGGTTCCAAGTCGACCCATGGAATTAAAATGACATCTAACTCAATAATACAATTAAGCGGAAGATTATCATAAATAACATAGCGGAAGTCGAAGCAAAACATAACATCTTGATACGTACATGACTCTAGGGATGAATACAAACTATATGCGAAATAGCCTCTAACAACGGCTTAGTTGATGGAACAAGACCCCAACTAACTCACTAAAATTAAAAACTAAAAATACGACATACAACTGATGAGGCCCTCGCAATATGACGACTCACCAACTGAGGCTGAGAAGTGCTAAATCTGGAATATGACTAGTAGCGGCGACTGAGTCTGGATATCGAATCTGTATCATGAAATGATACAACATAAGTATGTGGTCAGTACGTGCAATGTACAAAGTATGAGTAAGTAAAATCGCTAAGTAAACAAAATCATAAATCATGCATAACATAAATCCTAATCAAGATAAGATTCTGAGAGTGGGGCTTGTGCTATTTTCTGAAATCATGATCAAACATAACTAAACATCGCATCTTGAATCGAATGATCAAAGTTGGCCCCGTATTCATAAGTAAAACTTAATGTTGGGTCAAATTTGTTGAAAACATAATGTCATGACAGTGTACATACATATGAAATCATGAGGAATATGGGAGACTCGTCATATAGCCGACATTTACCATGATGGGAAGACATGTGGTCCCAAGTATCCACTTTCAGTGGGCGAGCCATCCCGAAGCTTCTCCGGGGCTAAGGGCCCGCGCCATGATATCGATATCAAGCTCAAGGCCTCTTTGGTCAGGGGAAAGCTACGAAAGAGGTCCCAAAATCTAATCATACCTACGTTGGCGTGTAGTTCTGAGGCATAGGGTTGACTGACCCTTAGCCTACTCAGTACTAGACACTACTCCCAAAAACATGCATATGCTCTCCATCGTTTTTCAATGAAGGCGGCCATCATCTGCGAGGAAGATGAATAACATACATGCATAATCTGAAATCATAACGCCCCAGGAGCCTTTGCTAAAACTATACCTACAAGCTGAAAATAATAGAATTTAGACTGCCAAAATAATGTGGTAAGCTCATTGATCCAATTATAAAACATACTTGATCATATGGGCTTTCCCAATACTTAAACATACTTGAAATAAACTTGATTCACTTTGAAAACATGAACATAAACATGGGTATTTCGAAAATCATACTTTCTTCATAAACATTACATCATGCCAGACATATACCTCATAGATCTCAACTATCATGAACATTCATGGATGGGAATCATATTAGAAAACTTGAAAATATAATTTATAATTTAAAACATTAAAAATGCTGCTCATTATATCATAATTCATCAATTAAAACATACACAGATCATACCCATGATTAAAACATAGAATTCATGCATTGGGTAGAAACCCATGGAATCATCAATTAGAATATCATGAATTGAAAGGGAATTATTGGGCATGGGTGTGGACAATTGCACCCGTTCATGGCGTTACATACGAAGAGATGCACTTTTCACACTTCCTTGATCTCCCAAAGAGAATTGAAGAAGAACTTTATATTTAGAAGTTTGACCACCTCTCAAACTTATAAACATGCATGAATGAATTAGGATAGGCTTAAAATGACTTAATCCTTCTTAAAAACACTCCATTCGACCTTAAAACGATGTAGTTTAATCCTTAGGAACATAGGAATTATAAAAAACCCTTAATAAACTCGTAGGAAAAACGAGCTGCTAGTCCCAATGAGGGACTAGATGAGTCGTCGTCCCTGGCCATGAATCGTGGCCTGCCTTCATCATGAACACTGACAAAAAAAACCACCTGGGGGTCACCACGGGGGACACCATGACTCATGGTGGCCACCCGATGAGTTATGGTGATGACCCGTTAGGTGTATGACCAAGTTCCATGATCCACTATTCTCTATTGAAGCCACGGATAACCTAACAAGTCGTGAATTGCTGACCACGATTCATGGTATCCTCCCATGGTCACTCTGAAGGCAAAATCTCAACCAAGTCGACCCTCTCTCCCTACGAGTCCTTAGCGACTCGTGGGGTTCTGTTATACCTCCCGAAGCCCAAGATGGACAGTAGATTTGATGGAAAGATTTAAAATCTGGCATTGAGTCTGAGAACAGGTCGTGATGTGACCCATGGGGAGTATCTGCCACGAGTCATGGGATAACTCGTAGTGAGGCTCAGGATGTGAGTTTGAAATTTGGGATTTAAGGTCCCAACGGACATGACCACTAGTCGTAGTCGAGACCCGACTCATTGAGTAAGTCATGGGAAGTGGTGATTGAGAAGGAGAAGGAGATGGCGGAGGTGTACACCACGGAAGGACCCCACGACTCATGGGATGGGTCGTGGTCAATGAAGGAAATTATTTGAAATTAAGGTAGTGCATGTGTTGGATGATGCCACGAGCAATTATTTTCTATGAATTATTAATGGTATTCTCATCATTCCTATTCTCTAATGTCCTATACTACATTGTTTTAAGTTATATTGATGTATTTATAGTTAGAATCATTCTAAGTCATTAATCCCATGCATGCAAGTTAGAGAGAGTTAAAGAGGAGATCAAGCCTTAACGCTTCCAATTCTTCTCAAATCCTTCTTGGGTAATCGGGAAAGTGCAAGAATCAGCTATAATCGGGTATGTAGAGGGTTATAATTGGGTGCATCCATTCACACCCATACCCAAACTCTCTCTAAATCATGAAATTCCTATAATGATTCTATGGGGTTTAACTCCAATGCATGAAATTTTGAATTCTCTACAAAGGGTATGATCTAAATGAGTTATTATTATCAAATTATGAATTTTTTTATTATTTTTGTATTGTTTAATTTCTTAATTTTGAAATTAAGTTTGAAAATTAAAATGTCCATTTATGCAAAGTTCATGAAAGTTAAGATTTATGATGAAGTATTGATGATGAAATGCATGTTTTGAAGTTACCCATGTTTATAATCATGTTTTCAAGTGAATTGAGTATTTTGAGGCATGTTATGGTATTGGACAATGCCCACATATTCAAGAATGATTTATGATTTATGATATGGATTTCATGATTATCGATTTATATTGGCCGACTAAAGGACCATTAATTCATGGCTAATCATTTATGAAAAAGGGGATCAACTATGTTAAATGTTTATTTAACCATGAATCCCATGAATGATGTTTTTGATTTACGTATGAGTGACCTAATGTACTGTTTTGGGAGGCGGTGTCACAACGCCATGCTTCGACGTTGTTCAAAGGACTGCGGTGTCGTAACTATGTGCCACCGTAGGTATATTAATACATTACAATGTTAATAGTCCCCTCTTTCGTGATATCACATAATGCGTCCCTTGCACGGCAAGCCGGGGGAAGGCTCTACCTTGCTTGAGTGAGATAGGCTGGCCATCATGTAAGGCTCTACCATGACGGTGTCGGTTATGATGAGTCCTTCCAATGTTCCTCATGTCTTATTGCATTATTATGTTTATGTTATTTTGGCTCAAGTGATTATTTAATAAAGTTTCTTTTATGATTGTCACGCCACACTTGCTTAGGAGGCATGGGCGGCACACAGTGCCCTACTAAGACACAGGTATTGGACTGCGAGTGTAAGCACTTCTAGTGCTAGGCTGGCTCTAATTCTGGATTTATGAAAACAATGGGCTATATAACGGTTGTAAATACAGCCTCCATCCGACTAGGCCTATAGCTACTGTAGGAATATAACGGCTAACCGAATAGCCAGGCATAAGGGAACCTATACGGGCCGACAAGGCCACCATGCGACTAGTTATCACTGAAAGTATAATCAAGTGTTGAACTGATGCGCGTGATGACAAGGTCACCAGCGTAGCCGAACAACGCCCTTGCACGGCCATCACATGCAAGGCGAAACATACATACATTGCGGCCCTAGTACAACTAACCATAGGAATATACAATCCACAAGCCTCTAAGAATAATAAGATGGCGGGGCCCGGGGCCGCGGCCTATCCATACTGTACAAACAAAAAGGGAAGTAAACATTTAGGCTGTCAGCTCCGGATGATAGGATTTGAAGACTACATGCAATGTTTGGAACTACAAGGGTTGGCTCCTCATCTATGAGCCACTGCGGGGAAAGTAATGCGGTGCCCCAAAGCGGGTGTCGGTACCACTTGGGTACTAAGTATACAAAAGCAATAACTGAAAATAACTGAAAGAAAATAATATCTTGATGAATCTTTGATATTAGGACCAGTGAGACTAAGCTGAAAAGAGCATAACTTTTCTTGAAGAGAGTAGGTATACGATAACATGGCGGTCTACTTTCTATCTATTAATAACTAACACGACATAGCATACAAAGACACCAGCCCCCATAAGCCATAAGGTACCAACCGGCCACCGCAATCTATATACCTGCGAGGGTCCTTCCATCCATCCACTAGTAACTATGAGCATCTGTGAAGCCACTTGGGTATGCAACTTGGGCTCATTTGGGCCCGACTATAGGCGTATGCGAGTACGAGGGAGGACTCCTGAAATCTAAAATCTGAAATCTCTAATCTAAAATCGTCGCACCCCGAGGCACAAGCGCTCGGCAGAGGTATGGTATAGTCTTGTCTGACCTCTTTATCAGAATCTGCATCCCATCTTCGTCATTGTGGACGGCATACCCTCACAATAGAACGACATATCCTCACCCTCTGGCGGGCGAGTCGACACAGCTATTAACCTTGGGGCGGTCAAAGAAGCTCTAAGATTGTAACACGGAACAATCATGTCTCCTGAGATAGCAATAGGCACATGTAATATATATATTGAATCCGATAATAATATTTATATTTACGGTATTCTGTTCTGAATCTCATATTGAAATCTACTAAATCTGATATTGAAATATACCGAATGCGTAATAATATTTACGGAATATTAACGGACTTATCGCATTTCATATTTCTAACATGCTTACTAAATTTCATGCGAACATAATATACGAATTCTGAAACACTCTACTAAAATTCATACTATTTTGCTATACTAGAACTACTAACTTGCCGAAAGGGTGGCTTTACATACTTCAGCTGCCAGGCTTTTACGTTAGCTGGCACATAACTCGGCTAGTGATATTTCTCCCAACTATATTCATATTCAGAAAGAATAGAATTAATTCTACTATTATTTTGGAAAGAAACCATATTATGGCTATACTTACTGCCTATTCTTTGACTTATCGAAGAACGACCAAGCTTCATTATTTCCTACGGGGTCTAGAGGAGAAATACTCACTTTAATTTTGGGAGTATATTAACACTAGTTTGGATCAATTCCACTTACAATAGCTCGGCAAGAAGATGATTCGCCAGCCGAATTTCGCAAAACTAACTCCCGAGGAATGTGACCAGCTTTATACTTAGCTACGAGTTAATTCAGTTAATTTGCGTTTGACGGTGTAATTGGATGAATATTTATATTTGAACCCTCGTTCTCCCTCTGTTTATGGTTGTTTCTGTTGAAATAAAATGAAAAGTGACTTAAAAACGAAGTGCGAGGCCTTTCACATACTTGGGGCCCCTTTAAGTCGCATTTGTCGAATCTGATTCTCATTCGCATTGTCGAATGCAATTTATAAGTCTCATTTACCTTGCGACGCTCCGATTTGGCTTGTCAGGTCTCTCCTCGGGCCCTTTCCTCGCATGTATGGCATTCTAAAACTCTTAACCAACATGCGAATAGGCCAGCGCTAAGTGTCAAGAACTTACGGGTGTAACAATGACCATGATTATGAGCAGTTACCAATTGTTTGAAAACCTTGAGTCTTATGTTGCATTATAATATTTATGTTTATGATCATGTTGTCCACTCTTATGAGCTTTTTAGGTATTTAAAATGTCCGTTTTATTTACCTTGCATAATGGGAGGTACATTTCATGTACGGCCACATACTCTATGTTGTATCATTTCATGATACGGACTTCAATATTAAGCTGACATCGTCAATAGTTCATCATGGAATTTAGCACCCGAAGCTCTTTGGTGAGTCCTCATTCTCAGGAAGCTGGTTTGATATCATTAATCTTTTCATGTTAAGTTTTCTAGACTTTTGGGTTCGTTGGGGTATTGTCCCATAAGCCCATAAGATCGTTAGAGGCTTTCAAACTATGTGTAGAATTAGGTTGCTATGTATGTAGGACATTCTTCTTTCCATGTCATGTTATGTTTACGCTTCCGCCATGTGGTTATGCTAAGTATTCCACTTTACTGATATTGATTTAGATATATATTCATGCCATGGAGTCGACATGGAGTCTCTTGAGGCTCCTTGTCCCGTGTTACAATCAGGGACTACGTCTGTCAGTAAAACTGCTATTAAATATAGTTGTATCTGTGGATCTAAGTGACAGTGAGTCTTTTCCATGATGGTGTTGCGCCACACTTATGACGAAGAGGCTATGAGGAATTTATGAAATGTTTCCTTCTTTCATGATCTATGTCATGCAATGAGATATCTCCCTATCCTTCTAATTGGAAATTGCTGTCGCAATTGCGAGAATCATGGATCCCACAGAGTAAACGGTAGAAGGAATGGGAATGGAGACAGCCGAGGATGGCAGCTTGAAACTGTCACCAATAGTCACTACAAGTCAGGGATCACCATGCATGAGCCCGATTTCCCATGCTAATTCAGTAACCATTCCCGGATGCTTTCGTAGTCCTTCTGACCGCTATGGTCAATCAACGGGAAGTTGCGCATGTCCCACAACATGGTAATGCGGCCGCAGCTCCCGAGTCAGGGATTTCTTGAGAATGAATCCGCTAGAGTTCCTTAAGGTCAAAAATAGATGAGGACCCGCTTGAGGTACATTTCCGTGCGCCCGCGTACTCTATGTTGTATCATTTTATGATACAGGCTCCGGTACTTAGACTTAGCCTCATCCTTAGCCATCCTTACAGAGTTAGCATCCCACATCTGTTGGTGAGTCCTCATCTCCCGAGGATGACCATGTTTTCTCCGATTTTATGTATTCGAGTTTCCGACTTAGAGAGTTGCAGGGTCTTGTCCCATTGCTCATCGGTATTAGACTCTTTTCAGACATAGAATGTAATCAACTTTAGATTCGTGTGTATTTCTGATGTTATGTTTATTCCAGACTTCCGCAATATTTATCATGTTTATATTTCACTTTAGTGGATTGATTTATATGTATGTCCATGCCATGGAGTCAACTTAGAGTCTCGGGCTCTTTGTCCCTTTGTCTCGATACGGGCCCATGTTCGGATCATGACAGTCTTCCCCCTATTTTCTCCTCTCCTCTGCTGAGTCAACCTGGGAAGACGTTTTGGCTAGAAAAGTCCTCTCTTGTGGACTCCTAGATGAGATGTCTATCTATTGTGCACCGAATTGGGCATGGGCTGCTCCTTAATGGTTAGGATGAAGATCCAGGAGATGGTGTCTCTGCGTACTTACCTTTGAGGAGTGAGCGGGTGACAAGGCTGGTGCTAATGTGTATCCTTCTAGTGGTCGAGGCTATCCTCTTCTTCATCTTCATCCTGAGATTAAGACCTTTTAGTGTACTAAGCCTTGACACCTATTGATGCTGCTTGTTTCATGCCATATCCTTTGTGACCATGTAACAAATGGTAAGTACTGCTTGATGTTGAGCAGGTGGAATCAAATAGTAAAGTTCCAAGGGATGGGAAGAAGACAATCCATATATTGAAGAGATGGGTTACATCTTACACTTTGTCTGTAATCTTAGTAGACCGGTTAGCTACTTCAAAGAATGGACCCGGGTGGCGGACCATCTTTTGAAAAAGATGGTTTGTATCCTAAGTCTTCCTTTGACTCTGGCTTGCTTGGACTTTATAGTTCAATGGATGAAGCAATATACAGTCGGCCCATCTTTCAAAAAGATGATTTATTATCTCTAATGTCAACAAGGGAACGTAAAGGTATGCAACATTTTGATCACTTTTAAGAACATCGTACATTTGATGGGAACAGTGTCATCTTTTTCACTTAGGCAGACCAACATCGGTACAAAAATAAACATATTAAAAATTTTCCCCATCTATTTATCAATTCATTCCCCTAAGTTCTACTCCCCATCTAAAATTCCAATAGCTTGTTCTCAAACACGGAAGAATGATACACAAATCATAATAACTGCAGCTTAAGATTGAGAAAATGTCTAGGTCTAACTTGAGTAAGTGTGGCGTGTGTGCTTGCTAAAAAGGAGTAACCACAGTTTGGTTGATCCCTAGTTTCTCAATTGAAGATGCTTGAATGATAGTGAATGATGTGCGGTAATGTATATGAGATGCAATATGAGTTAAAATTAGCAAGGTTCATCAATATTGGTTTTCGGTGAAGAAGAAGGGAAAATAACGGGAAACGAAATAAGAGATTATGGGAAAAGTTGTCCATTTCCAAACCTAAAAAGGGAAAACAGGTCCGATAAATTCCTCCATGGGCTGTCATCTTTTTAAAAGATGATCCAATCCATAAAAACACACTGATAAAAAATGAGCCAATTATCTCCCTAATGAGATCGTAATTTACCAACTCATTAGACTCTTAAGCATGAGCTTTAGCTTAGTTTTCAGGTTTTAGTTGGATTTTATGCCCTTTTACCTTTTTATGTGCAGGTATCTGATTTGAATAAAAGGAGCATGAATTCGAGTAAAAAGAAAGTGGTCGGGTGAAAATCGGCGCTCCAACGGAGGACCGTGAAAGCGGTTGAGGTCAACCAAGGCAACCAGCACGGTATGAGGAGGATCTATAATAGGCATCAGGTGAAGCTGACAATCGCGATTTGCGGTTCCATCACCATTAAATACTAGAAATGGATAGACCAGCATTAAGTGATCGACGTCTCGCGGATGCCAACCGGCGAACCGCAGAAGGCACCACCCGAAGGCCTTGGAACATCACGGGATTGCAGAAAAAATAATGGGCGGTCACGGATGGCAGCCGGTGAACCGCCCGATTCCCATCTCATAGTAAGGACACGCCTGAGGCGGGCAAAATCATCAAAGCCTAAAAAGAGGAGGAGATTGCTTTGCCTATTTTTGTATATATTCTAGAAGAAAGTACACTAAAGATATCATTGAATATTACTTTACTTTCTGAGAGGGAAGAACTCCGACTGGAGAGAAAGAAATATTAGAATATTGGTTTTTATCTTCTTCTTCTTCTTCATCAAGGTATAACAATTATTATAGAAATATTGTGAGTCCGATTTTGCTTACTCCTAATGATGAAATTATTGGGTTCATTATTGAATAAGCTATTGTGTTTCTCAATTATGAGTAGCTAAATCTATAGCTAGAAGGAGTGTGTGATGATGGATGTTTAATTTGATTGGGTATTGCTAGATTAGTCTTGTTGTTACTTAATTAATGTAAATCTATTGAATTCTCCTCAAATTAATGTTGATTGCTCATAGTTGTAAATACCGGTATTGTTTTCTTACTTGATTTTTGCTTGAAAAATAAGAATTAAGTAATGGGGAGAATTTAATGGTAGATTGAGATTTGATTATGTGGGGTTTGGCTAGAAATAGCTAGGAAACACATTATCATAATCCCTTAAGAGGTTGATGGCTAGAAACTGACTTAGCTCTAATCCAAAACATATTGGAATAGTTAAATTGTTTCTTGAGATTCTAGAGAACTCAAGGATAAGGAGTTCAATTGGTTAAAGAACATGGGGCTCCATCTTTTTCCAAAGTTATTTGCACATATTAGTAATAATTTGACTATCTATCAAATCCCGATTTGATTGACATCCCATCTACACCACACCTTTAGCATTCTCAATTTTAGTTATCTTTCTCTGTTGATTAGCTGATTTTGGAATCCATAATAATTTGTCTTCACTTCCCCCAGAATTTACATATACATTTTTATTGCTTGGATGTGAATCAATTCAATTTACTAAATGACTCTTGTGCAAATTATTCTCTAGTCCTTATGGGATTCGACCCCAATACTCGCCTGGTTATTTATTTTGATACAATAATCTCTTACATTCTCTCTAAATGAGGAGTATAGTTTGAGCATTTTCAAAAAATAACCTTGCAGATTTGTTAGGGACTAGCGTTTGATATCCTTGAGTTGTTTGTTAGTTTGACTTGATCTTGCATCTTAAGGAGTTTAACATTGTTGTAGTTGTTGGTCATCTAAGGTGAATTCATATGAGCCAACATTTGCAAGCAGGAGATAGTTCGGTGGAAGGAAGATGAAACATGAAGAGGATAATCCCATCATGCACGAAATCGCAGATGCCATTCGCCTACCAACTATGGTGAGGAATACGGTGTTTCATGTCACTAGTACGAGTGTTGCACATGTTGCAAATAAAGAGCTATGCAGGGTAAACCAGAGTGGATGCAAACTTCACATTTAACGAGAATTTCCTAGAGATTTTCCAACCTTTCAAAATAACGAATTTAAGCCAAGAGTCTATTAGGTTGAGGCTTTTCCTATTTTCCTAACGAGAGAAGAAACTATGTGGTTGGAGGAGTTACCTCGGGATGCATCACCTAGTGGAAAAAGTTGTGAAGCATTTTTGGATAAATTTTTCACCTCCCTCAAATATATTTGCAGCTGAGGGATGATATTAAAAACTTTTTAGGCAAGTGCAGGTGAGTCTTTGCTTGAAGCATGGCTGAGATTCAAGAAGAAAGTGTCTCTTTGTCCTAACCATTGTCTTCCCAATGGAGTGCTTCTTCAAAGCTTTTATCGAGCCCTAGACTCCATCAATAAATTAGTTTCCAATAATCTAGCTTGAGGATTAATCATGGACCAGAGGTATGGTCTAGCTAAAGCCTTCTTGGACAGGATGACAAATACAAACACGGCATGGCGTACAAGGGAGACGAATATATCTGCCCATGATGTTGGTTCTAGTTTGCTAACAGCTTAAATGAGAAAAAGAGATCAAGATCGAGATGAAAATCTTTCTAAAATGATGACTCAGCTGGAGTTAATGACTAAGCATGTGATAGGGATCGGGCCTAAAGTTGTGAATGCTATCGAAATGCAAGGTCAATGCATTTAAAAAGGAGAATCTTCACCACCAAGGTACAAGGAGGAATGCCAATACATGGAAAATCAAATGGGGGTTCGCCCGGCCCGGTACCAAGGGACTAATAAAGACCTTTGGCGCCCAAGGAAGAGAATCAAGGTTGGAGGAACCGTGACATGCAAGGATAGCGTCGAAATGAGAGATGGGGCAATAGAGAGCAACATCATGAGGGCGACCGCTATCATAGAAAATTTAATCCGTATGTTCCTCCTCCTAAAGTTTATAAGGCTCAATCCCAACCAGGTGTGAGTGATGTAGGGAACTCAAAAATTGAAGAAATGCTAGCAAGGGTTCTCAAGAAAGTTGAATCAACGAGGCGAGGCGGGGTCAAAGAACTTAAGGGGAGGTGTCTAAACTTTCCCCCAAGCGGTAAGTTCACACTCAACCTCTATAAAGCATTTAGGGCCAAATAAACCACTTATCTTCCTTAATGAACCCTCGGATATAGAACACTCCCTAGCGATACAATGCCAAATCCTAAAGACATTCCAATGCATGGCTATTGTCACTAGGAGAATGCTTGGTGATACGGGCGTGGCCCCAAGGCAAGTAAGGTGAAAGAATCAGATGAGGTGTCACAAGCACCAAATGATTGTGATAATGTTAAAGAACAAAGGCGAGGGAGTTTCACGCCCCATAGCAGGATTATGACTGGCACCTGGTGCCCTATTGGGACTGTTGTAGGCTGCTTGAGCACGCACTAAGCACTTGGTGCTGCATTGCAGCTCTAACCATGAGATTCAAGAAAACAGCGAATATATAGCAGTTTATGGCTAGCCTTCGGCCGAAGGCCTATAGCCACCTGTTAACAAACAACAGCTAACCAGAACAACAGTAGTATGAAGGAACCTATGCGGGCCGACAAGGCCACCATGGCATCTAGTTACTTCGAATCAAGATAACAGTGCTAAGCGCCTACGTGACCGACAAGGTCACCACCACCAACTGAATCAGGCCTCACGGCCGTCTGAAACAACTAAGACATTCACACGGCCTCACACGACCGGTACAGCTAACCACGGGGAATATACAAATGCAAGCCTCTAAGAATACTCATAATATAGTCGGGATAGGGCCCGCGTCCTACCCACATCTTGTACAACGAAGGGATAAACCTCTAGCTATATCAACTCAGGTGTTGCAGTGAAGCTCACGTGTGCTGGCTGGAATCACGAGGTATCGGCTCATCGTCTACTGAGTACCTGCAGGCAAGCAATGCGGTCCCCAAACAGCGTCGATGCAGTGATGCGAGTATGTAAAGCAACAAGCTGAAAAATATTTGAAAACAACAATAGCTGATGGAACTTAAATAGAAAGAAATGAAATTTGAAACTGACTGAAAATATGAATCTAAGACTGTTCTCAACTATGGAAGGAGTAGTCATACCTGGAAATGTAGGTTATCTTGTCGATCTATTCATATCTAGCGTATCATGGCATAATATAACATAACATAACATAACATAACATAGCACACATAAACTTACGAAGCCCCGTAAGGCTGGAGGTACAACCAGCGCCACGCAATCTATGCCCCTACCCCACGATCGTCCATCTCACTATAGCCAACTATGAAAGCATCCTACGATCCCAGGTATGCACTTAGGCTCAGCTGAGCCCACGACCTCTGCTTGACCACTAAGTGGGAGACTCCTGAATCAACACCCTAGGGCGTACCCGGCTCGACGGGCGTGTATAAAAGTCGATCAAGGCAAAATATGGGGAAACCGGCATCCCATCTTCGTCCCTGAGGCAGGCATGCCCTCCGTAGGCAGTGACTTATCCTCACCCTCTGGCGGATGAGTTGATACAGCTATTAACCACAGGCGGTCATGAATCTTGGGTAATCCAACCCCCAAGAAACAATACGGTGGTCTCAACTAGTAATATAGCTGCGTACCACATGCTGAAACTAGTGATAATAATATGTATGTAACACTACATGCTGAAACTAATGACAGTGTTATGTATGTGAGCCAATACAAGCTAATACGATAATGGTATATATATAACCTTCTTTGTCACCTTTGTCTTGAGTCTAATGCGAACAAGATATAATTGTTATGCTGAGAATCGTCTTTGTATATACGAGTTTCATAGTAAACATGATTTACTACTTCTAACATGCTTTCTAAACTTCATTTTAGGCTACTATTCCATTTCTAAAATACTTTACAGGAACTTATATTGCTTTACTAAGTTTCGGCTGAACACGATAATACCCTGACGTACTTTACTATTTACATCTTGGCGTGTTGTACCCATTTGAACTACTAGAATGTATATCGTGCTAGTAAATTTAAACTACACATGACATGATGTTACATATCCTACTAAAATTCATACTAAACATAATGTACGACTTCTGAAACATTCTACTGGCACTTTAACTATTTTACTATCTTGGAGACTACTAGCTTGCCCGAGAAACTAGCTTCGTACCTCCGCGTCTCTGGTTTCCCGGCTAATTGGCATAATTTGATCAATATTCCTCTATTTCTCCCAACTGCATCCATATATATCAATTAGGACTAAATACATTAATATTCTGAAAGAAAATATCACTTTTAATATATATATAGAGCCAAAACTTTGACTTATGTCGAAAACGGCGAAAACTCGCTATTTCTCGGAAGTCCATAAGGGAGAAATACTCACTTTAGGGCTAGGAGTATATTGCCACTAATTTGGAGCAATTCCACATACCTTAGCTCGGTAGAACGATGGTTCGCCGGCCGAATTTCATGACTAAACCCGAGAATGCTCCTTCTTGCTTAATACCTCAAGGTTATCTGAGAGTTTGAACTCACGTATAATGGCGTAATCGGAAGGGAAATTCCTCAAATCCTCGTGCCCTCTGTTTTCCCTCGTCCTCTCTGGAAATTATATGAAATTATCTTAAAAAAACCGAAGTGAGGATTTATATACTTGGGCCTGGACCCAGGGCCTCCATGGCACAGCGCTATCGCGGAGCCCTCCCTCGTGGAGGCACGGAGCCATCGCGGAGGTTACGCCCGGCTCCTCCCGCGATGGTTCGGCGTGTCACTTATCCGATCTTTCCCGGGCCTTTTCCATAGCATATACTGGCATTCAAAACTCTTAACAACATGCGAATAGTCATCTACATGTCAAGAATTTCACGGGGGTGTAATAGGGAGATATTGATGAGATCCCATTAAATGATGAGGAAGAAATGTGGGCATGAATGCCTCAAGTGAGAAGGATCAAGACCAAAGTACCACCTCCTTATTCAAAATAGTTAGCTAAGAAGAAAAGGATGATCAACTCAACAAGTTTATCGACATGTTCAATAAATTGTCCATAAACATATCGTTGGTGGAGGCTTTACTCCAAATGCCCCGAATATTCGAAGTTCGCCAAGAAAGAGCTGCTAAAGCGGAAGAAGGTTATAGATATGGGCACGAGAGGAAAACACATTATATAGTGCTATGATGATGAGCAGCCTCGAAAGGAGGATGCGAGAGCCTTCACAATCCAGCACACTATTGGGCTATATGTAATACAAAAAGCCCTTTGTGATCTTGGGGCGAGCATAAATTTGATGCCCCTCATAATCTTCAAGAAGTTGGGGCTTGGAAACACAAAACCTACTTCAATGAGATTGTTAATGGTTGATCGCTCTATCAAAGAAATCGGTGGGTGTTTGGAAGATGTATTGGTGAGGGTGGATAGAAGTTTATTCCTAGCAGTTGACTTTGTTGTTCTAGATTGAAAGATGGATGTGGAAGTCCCAATCATCTTAAGGAGACCGTTGCTCACCCGCAGTAGAGCCTTGGTAGATGTGAAGCTAGGTGACCTCGGTTCGCATGGGACGTGTGGAGGTCATCTTCAAGGTATGCCAATACGCGGAACCTCCCGATAAATGCAAGGTGATTGGAGTGTTGAATGATGAGGGTGAAAATGGAGAAGTTGACTTAGAGGAGGATGAGTCGAGAGAGATAATCCTCCAAAAAATAAAAAAATATGGATAGAGAAATATATTGTACACGGCGTTAACTAAGGCACTCTTTTGAGAGGCAACCCAAGTTTTTGTTTTGAATGTTTTTTTAATGTCTTTGTTGTTTTTGTTTTGAAGGATTAAGTAGGTGTGAAGCAAGGAGGAGGAACACAAAACGGGGCAGCCCCCGCTAGACCGGTGGCTATTTAGTCCCAGAGCGTGAACCGCCGCATCCTTGACTAATGGGGAAGAAACCTGGGAACAAAATGGCTAGGTGGTGAGTCATCGGGGAATGCCAACTACGGTTGGCGAACCATTGGCCAGCCTACGGCTCGGGCAGAATACAGAAGTCTGGCACACACGGCCCAGATCAGCCCAGCGAGTGCAGAATCCAATCCATGAAATGCGTCAATCACTTCCGGCCACAATGGAAAGAGCTGGGCATAAATTTAGGTCAATAATTATGGGTGGCGAACCGTCGGTGAAACGCCAGTGTAGCTACGTGATTTGTTTTAAAATCTTGACCAACTCGTTGACCGACCCAACCCAGTTCCTTTTTCGGCCGCCCAAACCTAATCAATTTCCCTTTTATTCTCCCAAAATTCCCTTTCCCCACTTTTAACTTTTCCGCCATATACATTTTCATCTTCCCAACACCCCGCTTTTCCATATTCCAACAATCCCCTTTTCCCACTCCGTCTACATTTAAATCACCATTAAACCCCCACCTTTTTCCTCAACCAATGCCATTCATCCCCCTTCACCTATAAAAACCTCCATTTCTTTCACCTAACTCTCACTACACTTTCACTCTCTACTAGTAAAGTTCCAATTTTCACCATTGTTGAACAAGTTCAAGCTTCCACATTTCTCATCCATTCTCATTCTTGTGTTGTGGTAAAGTACTCCTAACACTATGATATTGATATTCTTGGTGCATATGAACGTTGTTATAGCATGTATCTCCCTTCTTTTTACTGCCCTTTCCCCCAATATTTCCATTATTATAAACATACATGTTGAATGTTGTTGATTCATATAACGTAAAATTAGTGGGGAATGGGGTCTGATTCTTAATTGGGTGTAGGGAGATTTTTTCTATGCCGTAGATGAGTTAGAGGTGAAATTTGAGTAACCGAAGTAGGATGTAAAAGACCCAATTTTCTAATGATAGATTGGGTGATTCCGTTCTTAATGGTAAATCTCATTTATCCCTTTTGTTGTGTAGATAATGCTTGTATAAGATGTGAGTATGTGTTTTTTTAGAATCATGTTGGAGTACATTTTGAGGCAATGGAGATGACAACCATCGGCGACTGCACAAACCGGTCAGGTCGGTGAAACACGGAAATGAAATTTCAGTTCGGTAAAGCAGGGCCCTTTTACTTGTCACGACCTGAACGTAGACGCAAATAGCAACACAGTCAAGGCTAAGAGATTCCAAGTAGACCCATGGCATTATCATACATCTAACTCGATCCAAATAGGCGGAAGATCAACATAACATAGAAGAAGCATAACCATGACCTAACATAGAAGCAACCGCATTTCTGCTGTGACTAGATACATATTGTAAAGCCTCTATCATATCGATGGGTTGATGGGACAACACCCCCAAGCAGTAGTCGTCTGAAAAGCGAACATAAAGGATAACTAATTTCAACTGGTCCTCGGGAGGTGAGGAATCACCAGCGGCTGGATGCTAACTCGGAAATGAGCTAATAGCGGTCTTTGAATTACGAAGGGTGGAGCTTGTATCATAAAATGATAAGCATAAAGATGTGATCAGTAAGTGGAATGTACCAGTATGCAATGTATGAAAAACATACATTTAAAATACATAAGAGTTCGTAAGGTTGGACAATATGCTCTTAACATGAATATCTTAAATGTAACATAAAAGGCTCGAGGTTTTCAAAACATTCATAAATCGGTCATAATCAAAATAATAGGAAAAGCTTCGTCGCGTGGCTTGAGGCCAAAATAATATGAACATAACCATGCATGAGGAACAATGGGAGGAATCTTTTCATAGCGACACCATCATGGTAGAGCCTTACATGATGCCCCAACTATTTCACTCAAAATTGGCGAGTCGTCCGGCTTGCCCGGGCAAAGGGATGTGCGGTATGTGATATCTCACAAACAAGGGGATCCATTAACATTGTAATGTATCAATATGAACCTATGGTGGCACGTTATTCTGAGACACCCGGTGTAGTCCTTGAGCGTTTGGGCTACTCGGTGCTAGACCAGCTGCTCAAAAATATGCACATTTGGCTCGTATGTATATCATAAACATCATTCATAAGATTCATGGCCAAATAAACATTAACATAGTTGATCCCCATTTAAATACATGTTTATTCATGAATCAAAGAGGCCTTGATCATTAATATCATAAATAGTCAATCAGTCAATACACACTTGTAAATATGCTATATAACAGTAATCCATAAAATTTATGATGACATTGAAATGATATATATATAAATCATAAATCGCCAGTGGGTTAAAGAACATCAAAGTCAAGATAAAATCATAGCTTCGTTTATCATAGAACATGCATGATTGGGCATAATTTTGAAATTTAAAACAATAAATTCATAATTGAACTAGTTGTAAAAAATCTTCCCATGATTAAGTAAATATGATGTGATACATGAAGATATTAACCCATAGATTGATCATTAGGATTTTATAAAATTATGGGACAAATCCTATAAGATTTTCAAATAGAATTTCATGAATTAGGAGAGATTGGGCATGGGTGTGAATGAATTCACCCAGCTGCGTAAACCTCATTACGAGATACTTGGATTCTATCACTCTTACTTAGCAGAGACTTAGATTCTATCACTCCTTACTTTCCCAAGAGGTGTAGAAGAACAATTGATGAAGAACCTTGGGGTTTTAGCTGATCACCCTCTACACTCTTGAACTTTGTGTAGTTTTGAATAGACTAGAATGAATTAACCTATCTTAATACACCACAAAAAATAGCTTAAACTACGTAGTACTGCCTAGAAGCCCTAGGATTTGGAATGACGATAATACCCTTAACAAATTCGCAGTTAAAAATTGTTGCCCGGTCCCAATGGGGGACTGGATGAGTCATTACCCTATACCTGACTCGTGGCATCGGTCATCGGGTGCCTTTGTGCAGAAAACTCGGTTGGGAGCACCGCCCGGGGGACCTAGCAGTGGGTGCTTGGTAACCACAACTTGTGGTCGTCACTCTTCATCCTCAGCTGCCCAAATTCTCAAACCACCAAGCAACTGGTGACCACACGACCTATCCCACGAATTGTGGTGTATGACCACGACTCGTGGTGACCAACTGCGTAGAATTTGCTACCAAGTTTTCTTAACGCTTTCCGCAGCCGCCCAGCCCTGGCCGGCTCAGCTTGAGTCATGGGATCGACCCTTTACTCGTAGTCAGCCCCGTGTTGGTTTCCAATCACCATTTCAAAAACTTAAGACCAAAACTTCACCATGAGTCACCTAATGGCTCGTGGGCCATTCTGGTCTAGTGACAGCCGTTCACATGACTGGGTATCAGATTTTCCAATTTTCTCCGTTTCGCTCTTGGAGTACGATCTTAGGGCTTCCAGGGCATTACAATATCTCCCCCTTAGGAGTATTCTTCCTCGAATGTTGGAAAACATATAGAAAGCGGGGAAGAAATGAAATCGTCATATTCAAACGGGGATCATTCCAAGATGGCGCGATGGAATGACTACATATGAACTAAACTACCTAGCGAGGCTGAATTCCACGAACCATACATACATACTTTGACATAAAGAAACTTGGGCTATGAACTTAATATGAAAACTAAATAAAGTACTAGGGAAAAAACTGATAGCTCAGAGAAACTGGCGGCTAGGAAGGAATAGGTGTGAGTATCTAGCCATCATGTCACTTTGTCTTCCACGTAGTTCTTGCAACATGTTGATTCCTCCATAATCGTAATCGTAAGAAAAATTTATCAAAACATAACTTGAGCCAATAACATAGACATAGAATACTTAAAATATTTGGAACAATGGGAGACTCGTCATAACCGACACCATCATGGTAGAGGCCTTTCATGATGCCCCAGCTGTGTCGCTCAAGTGGCGAGAGCACGACCACACAGCTTGCCAAGCGTGAGTCGTGCATAAGGCATGATATCACATTTGAGGGGATCATTATCATAACATCATAAAATTTACAACCCACGGTGGCACGTGGTTATGAGACACCGACGTAGTCGCTTTGAACGAGCGAGTGCTCGATGCTAGACGGGGTCCCAAGAAATATGCATATAGGTTTATACATAAATCATTATCATCATGCATAAAAATTCATTGGCTAAGATATAACATTATAAAATCATTGATCCCCTTTAAAACATGCTTAGCCAAGAATCAAGGCCCTTTTTATCAGCCAACATCATAAATTGATAAATCCTTGAAATTTGTTTCGTAATTCATAAATTATTCTTCATAATGTGGGCATTGCCCAATAATTCATCATACTCAATTTCTTCAAAAACATGCTCATAAACATGGGTAACTTGGATTCATGCATTTCCATAATCAATAAACTTAAAATAATGAATATTCATCGCAAATCATAAATTCCGTGAACTTCCATAAATGGGCAATTTAGATTTAAAAATATTGAAACATTGAATTAAAAGGAACTAATAATAAAATCCACCCGTCATCGCATTTCATAAATAAAACTCAATTAGAAACATACCAGCTGGAGAAATCACATTGACATGCTTTGGGTAAAACCCCATGGAATTTGAGTAGAAGAATTCATGAATTTAATCGAAATTGGGCATGAGTGAAGAAGAATTTACCTATTTTAAAACCCTACATACACAGGAATACATGAATTTAAGGTTTCTTGAACACCCACGAGATTTGAAGAAAAGGAGGAAAATTGGGGAAGAAGGCCTTAGTCTTCCAAAACCTCTCTAAAATCCTTACAAGAGAATGGGCATGCATAAAGGGGTTTTAACCATCTTATTTAACTCAAAAAATATCCAAAATACGTAGTTTAGGCCTTAGGGACTTAGAAAATTATGAAAACACCCTGGAAAACACAGGAAATTTCTGGTCGTCGGTCCTCACAGGGACCTAACGGGTCGTTGCCACAGGAGCACGACTCATTGCCTTGATCTGTCGAGGCCACTGCCCCTATCCTCTAAAGGGAACCCCGCGGAAGGCTTCACAGTCGTGAAGTCAGACCACTGACTTCGTGGTCACCTTAATGGCCTACACTACCCATCCCAATTTGCCAATCTTCAAGGGTTGACCAAGAGGTGACTTCACGGGTGTGTTTTGTGACCACGACTATTGGTCAGGCTCGTGGCCTCCTCACTCAAACTTTGTCAAACCAAGATAACCACGAGTCACTTCACGACTCATGGTCCTCCTCACGACTCACCTCGCTGATTCGTTTTGTGACTCAGTGCGAATTTTCAATTTTCTCGTTTTCACTTTGGGTATGATCCTTGGGTTTGGGTATAACAATATCTCCCCTTGAACATTCATCCTCGAATGATAGAAACATGCGAAAACTCAAAGAAAGCTATCACAGTCACTTAAGTCAAGCGACGGAATGACTACCTCGAAAGGAACTACATGAATAAATGAATTAAGACATCACATAGATTTTTCATATCATAAAAAACAAACTTTAATCATAGACTAAACGGGAAAAGTTGATTAAAGGTTTCGGGTAAAACTGATACCTCAAACTGAAACGAGTCATTAGGGAACAAATGAGGGTATTTAGCTATCATATATTGACTTCCACGTAGCCCCCTCGATATATTTGATTCCTCCATATGCTATGACTACTTCCTTGTTTATGAAGAAGCCTCGAACACCTTAATCCAAGATTTCAAGGGAATTTCTTCATAACTGAGGTTGTCCTTCCTCCTCTTGCTGTCTCTTTGGAACTACCAAGGGTGGATCACCCAAGAACTTCTTCAAAAGGGTGACATGAAAGATGGGATGAGCCGAAGATACCTCCTAGGAGCACGTCCAACTCCTACACCACCTTACCAATTCTTCGACAGCCCGGTAGGGGAGACAGCATAAGCGGGGACTGGTTTGCTCTTTCCAAACCGCATGACTCCCTTCCATAGGAGATACCATTAGAAATACCAGTCGTGTACATCAAACTCCAAATCTCTTCTCCTACCATCAGCATACAATTTAAGATACAAATGGAGTTTTCTTGGGTCCCTTATCAAGCCCGAACCTTCACCATCACACCTCATGAATCGAATCAGGACCTGTCATAGTTGCCTCACCAACCTCTTACCATCCGATGGGAGATCTACCTCCACCCGGTAAAAGAGCCTTGAATGGTGCCATCTTTAGATACTAAGGTGATAAGCTGTTACATAAGAAAACTTGATCAAGGAACCAAATGATCATCCAACTACCTTTAAAACCCATAACACATTTCCCTCAACACCATCTCAAGGGTCTGGATGGTTCGTTCTACCTGGGTCAAATCTATTTGCGGATGGATGGTTGTACTAAGCTTAACACAAATCCCAAGTCCTTTTTGAAATGAACGCCAAAGGAATTGAGATGGCAGGTACCTCGATGCGAGATAATAGACAAGGGTACTCCATGAAGATTTCGAACTAACTCCCGAATATACAACTTAGGAATAATGCTCCGCTGAATCCGTGAGGTCTTGATCGGTAAGAAGTGTGCCGCCTTAGTTAGCCTATCACCACCACCCAAATGGAATCATAATTGTCGGTGGGTACAAGGAAAGCCTATAACAAAGTCCATATTAATCTCTTTCCATACAGAGTAGGATGTTGATATCACAGAGTAAGCCTTCCAGCCTTTGATGTTCAACTTTCGGTTGCTGGCAGTTTGGGCATTTTCTACGAACTCCGAGTATCTCTCTTCCTTTTAATACCAATATATTTCGCAAATCCGATACATTTTTGTGGATCCTGGATGAATAGAATATCCGGTACCATGTGCCTCATGCAATATCCGAACTCTTGAAATTATTACCATGTGCCTCATGCAATATCCGAACTCTTAAATTATCAACGTCCGGAACACATAGTCGACCCTGGTATCGTAGCACACCATCTCCCCCTTGGGAGAAGACCTCCACCTTCTGACTCTACACCGCTTCCTTCAGCTTCCTCAATATTGGATCCTCATCTTGCCTAGATTTAACATCAACCACCAAGGACGATTTTGACCCGTTATGTACAACAACACCGCCATCAGTCACACCAATCAATCTAACTCCCAGGCGTACAAGTCGGTGGACATCCTTCACCTACTCCTTCTTTCCCTCATCCACGTGGTACACACTTTCCATGGAGCGTCTACTAAGCCCATCCGCAACAACATTATCCTCGCCCCGGTGGTAAAGGACACTCATGTCATAGTCCTTAAGTAACTCCAACCACCTCCTTTGCCAAAGATTTAGGTCTTTCTGTGTGAACACATACTGCAAGCTCTTGTGATCCGTAAATACATCCATGTGGACCCCATACAGGTAATGCCTCCATATCTTCAATGCAAACACCACTGCGGCCAACTCAAGATCATGGGTCGGGTAATTCTTTTCATGAACCTTCAGCTATCTCAAGGCATATGCTATTACCTTCCCACGCTGCATCAACACACATCCCAATCCGAGTCTCAAAGTATCACAATATACAATGAAGCCATCGATACCTTCGGGTAAGGTCAACACTGGTGCGGAAGTGAGTCGGGTCTTCAACTCTTAAAATCTTTTCTCACAAGCATCCGACCATTGGAATTTCACCTTTTTCTGAGTCAACTTAGTAAAAGGTGCTGAAATAGATGAGAAACCCTCCACAAACCTTCTATAATAACATGCTAGGCCCAAGAAACTCCGAATTTCTAAAGGATTCACCGGTCTAGGCCAATTCTTCACCAACTCTATCTTTTGGGAATCTACCCTTATGCCTTCATTTGATACCACATGACCTAGAAATGCTACCGAGTTCAGCCAAAATTCACACTTGCTAAATTTTCCATGCAGCTGACAATCCTTGAGGGTTTGCAACACTATTCTCAAATGAGTGGCCTCTCTTCCGTTGATGACTTGATTTTTTTTTCAAATTTCGAAATCCTTTGTTCTTATTCTTAGTTAAATGTGTGGAATAGACCAAATCCTAAGAAAATTTTAAAATCAAGCAAGGAAAACCTTTTTTATTTTATTCTTCACGTCTAGGATTACGTCTGGGATCTCCTCCTCATTCCGTGAGTATATAAGAATGTCGTCGATGAACACGATCACGAACATATCCAAGTATTGCACACCCTGTTCATTCTTCTAGGAGCCATAATTTTGAAATCGCGAATCGCATGAATTAGAAGAATGGAAAGGCTTTTCATCACACGATAAAGAACATGAATGAAGGGAACATTTCCTAAATCTTTAGTAGCCTCTTCATTATAGATTTGGCGCGCTTCACACCTATGAAAAATACTCTACCTAACACGGCTTTCGGACTCCCTAGGACACTTCAAACCTATTTCTTTGATACCAAATTTTTCACGATCCAAATGTACACCCGGATCGTAGACACGAGACAAGGGACCCCAAGTCGCTCATGGTTCATGTATACAACTAATCTCAATAAAATAAGCAGAACAATAATCATAAGGATGTAGCAGAAATGAAATCATAACATAGCATCAAGAAATACAAAACGTTTACACAACTGAATACTACATACTTGTCCGAAAGCCTCTAGAACATAAGATGGGTTGATGGGACAACCTCCCCAACTAACCCGACCATTACTGAAACATAAACAACATGAAAGTCTATCAAAAAAGACCTCGAAACATGAGGACTCACAAATAAGCTGATATTGTGTGCTGGGATGGCTAAAGATGAGGATGAGCCTAAGATCCGGACCCTGTATCATGAAATGATACAGCATAGAAAGTATGAGGTCAGTACGTGGAATGTACTGAGTATGCAAGGTAAGAAAAACGAACATTTTAAAAGTAAGGTAAAACTCATAAATAGACATAGGATAAGGACATCATGCTTACATAAAAATCTTCATAATAATCATAAGGCTCAAGTCTTTCAAATCATTCATAATCTTTCATTATCGCAATCGTAAGAAAACTTATCAAAACATAAATTGAACCAATAACATAGACATAGAAATGCATAAAACATGTGGGAAAATGGGAGGACTCATCATAACAGACACCATCATGGTAGAGCCTTTCATGATGCCCCATTGTCTTGCTTAAGTGGGCAGAGCCGACCCTGGCTTGCCAAGCGAGAGTCGTGCATAAGGCGTGATATCACATTTGAGGGGATCATTATCATAACATCACAACATTTAAAACCCACGGTGGAATGTGGTTATGAGACACCAGCGTAGTCCTTTGAACGCCGGGTTGCTCGGTGCTAGACAGGGCTCCCAAAAATATGCATATATGCTCATACATAAATCATTATCATCATGCATAAAAATTCATTGGCTAAGATATAATATTTATCGTCATTGATCCTCTTTAAAACATGTTTAGCCAAGAATAAAGGCCCTTTTTATCGGCCAACATCATAAATAGATAAATCATGAAATTCATTTCGTAATTCATAAATCATTCTTCATCATGTGGGCATTGCCCAATACTTTATCATACTCAATTTCTTCAAAAATATGCTCATAAAAATGGGTAACTCTTATTCATGAATTTCCATAATCAATAAACTTAAAATAATGAATATTCATCATAAATCACAAATTCCATGAACTTCCATAAACGGGAAATTTAGATTTTAAAAGATTGAAACGTGAATTAAAGGAAATAATAATAAAATCTTCCCATCATGCACATTTCCATAAATAAAACTCAATTAAAACATACCCATAAGGAGAAACCACATTGACATGCTTTGGGTAGAACCCCATGGAATTTGAGTAGAAGAATTCATGACTTTAATCAAAATTGGGCATGGGTGAGGAAGCATTCTACCCTTTTAAAACCCTACATACCTAGGAATAGATGAATTTAAGGTGTCCTTAACACCCACCAAGATATTTGAAGAAAATTTGAGAAAGAAGGCCTTGAACCTTCCAAAACCTCTCTAAAATCCTTGCACGAGAATGGGCATGCATAAGGGGTTTAGCCCATCTTATTTAACTCAGAAAATATCCAAACCGACATAGTTTAGTCCTTAGAGACTTAGGAAGTTATGAAAACACCCTCATTAAAATGTAGAAACTTTCTGGTCGACAGTCCTCATGAGGGACCTAACGGGTCGTTGCCACAGGGCACGACTCGTTGCCTTGATCCATCGAGTCTACTGCCCTATCCTCCAAGGAACCCCACGGGAGACTTCACGAGTCGTGAGGTCAGACCACAACTCGTGGTCACCTTCTGTGGCCTACACTGCCCATCCCAATATAGCCAATCTTCCAGGGTTGACCAGGGGTGACCTCACGAGTCGTGTGGTCTGACCACGACTTGTGGTCAGGCCCGTGGCCTCCTCACGCAAACTTTGCCAAACCAAGCTGACCATGAGTCACTTCACGACTCGTGGTCACTCCTCACAACTTACCTCATGAGTCGTTCTGTGACCTGGTGTGAATTTTCAGTTTTTCTCCATTTTCACTTCCGGGTATGATCCTTGGGTTCCCGGGGTATAACACCGAGAAGTCTGGAAAACTAAACATAAAGGATAACAAATATCAACTGGTCCTCGGGAGATGAGGACTCACTACTAAACTGGATGCTAACTCTGGGAAACGAGCTAATGACGGTGCTGGGTCTAAAAGTCGGAGCCTGTATCATAAAATGATACAACATAAAGTATGCAGTCAATATATGGAATGTCCCAAGTATGCAAGGTAGGTAAAAAGGATATTTAAAATATATAAAAGTTCATAAGAGTAGGACAACATGCTCATAACATGAATATCATAATGTAACATAAGGCTCGAGGTTTTCAAAACATTCACAAATAAGTCATAATCATAATAATAGTAGAAAAGATTCATTAAACGTGACTTGAGCCAAAATAATATGAACATAACCATGCATAAATCATGAGGAACAATAGGAGGACTCATCATAATCGACACCATCATGGTAGAGCCTTACGTGATGCCCCAACTATCTCACTCAAGTGGGCAGAGTCGTCCCGTCTTGCCAGGCTGGGGACGTCCAGTATGTGATATCACGAAAAAGGGGATCCATTAACATTGTAATGTATCAATTTGAACCTACGGTCGCACGTAGTTATGAAAAACTAGTGCAATCCTTTGAACGTCGGGCTACTCAGTGCTAGACACTGATCCCAAAAACATGCACATTAGGCTCGTATGTAAATCATAAACATCATTCCTGAGATTCATAGCCAAATAAAAATTAACATAGTTGATCCCCATTTAAATACATGTTTATTCATGAATAAAGGGCCCATGAATCGGCAACGTCATAAATCAATCAATCATGAAGTCCATGCATACATGTAAAACATGCATATACTTAGTAATCATAAATTCATGATGAACATTTGAGTAAATCCATATCATAAATCATAAATCATAAATCATTATGGGTTAAAGAACATCAAAATCAAGGTAAAATCATAACTTGATTTATCATAGCACATGCATGATTGGGAATAATTTTATATAAATTTAAAATAATAAATTCATAATCGAATTAGTTGTAAAATTTGCCAATGATTTGTAAAATATGATGTGATACATGAGATATATTAACCCATAGATAGATCATTAGGATTTCATAAGAATTTGAGATAAAACCCCATAAGACTTTCAAATAGAATTTCATGAATTAGGAGAGATTAGGCATGGGTGTGAACGAATTCACCCACTCATAATCTTACATACATAAGAGACTTGGATTCTATCACTCCCTTACTTGCTCCAGAGGAATTTAAGAACAATTGATGAAGAACCTTGGGGTTTTATGCTTGATCACCCTCTACACTCTTGAACTTTGCATGCATGAGTTTTGAATAGACTAGAATGACTTAACCTATCTTAATACACTCTGAAAATAGCTTAAAATGACATAGTATAGGACCTTAGGGATTAGAAATAATGATAATACCCTTAATAAATTCGTAGTTAAAAACTGACTGTCGGTCCCAACAAGGGACTAGACGAGTCATTACCTAAGACCACGACTCGTGGCATCAGTCGTCGAGTGCACTGTCCAAAATTCAACTAGGGCTCGCCATGGGGGACCCAACGAGTCATTACTAGTAATCACGATTCGTAGTCACCACTCGTCATCCTCACTGCCCAAATTCTCAAACCATAAGCAACCGGCTGACCACGACCCATCCCACGAATCATGGTGTCAGACCATGACTCGTGGTGACCAACCGTAGGGTACACTATCAGGTTTTTTGTAATACGCCAGATGTGCTTAGGAGTAGACCCGGGAAGTTAAAATGTAAAACTGTTGAAAGTTGGGAAAAAGGTTACAGGACGACAGGTACCACGACCCGTGGCAAGTAACCACGAGTCATCATTTGTTGTCATGGTAGGAAGTAGAATTGGCAGTAGGAAGGTACGATGAGTCATAAACGATCCATTATGGTTTGCAACAACCCGTTTAGGGGAGCCCAAATCTCAGTGAGAAAGGATGGATAGCAACCACGACCCGTTAAAGCATATGACGAGCCGTGGTGAGGCTCGTTGGATAGAAGTTCAGAAGGTTTGGGGGAGCAATAAACGATCAAAGGAATGGCCCGTTGGATCATAGTACGACCTGTCCTATCTGTATGTTGGTTAAGTTTCAACGAGAAAGCATTCAGCAATTCATTCAATGAGAAGACAGAACGGTCCGTGGGTTATTTCCACGACCAGTTGGTGCCACCCGTGGTTTCATCCGGCCAATTTTCAGGACAGGTTCATTAAGGGTAATTTTGACTTTTTCACGACATAAGGCCCTAAGCTGCATCATTTTGTCTTGGGAAAGCTGGGTTTTCAGAGAATGGCCTATTCTAAACTCCTATTCATGCATGCAAGGTTTTTGACAACTGATCTAAGGGGAGATTTCAAGCTTTTCACCTCAATTCCTTCAATTTCATTCTTGGGCTTTTAAGGAGGGTTAGAGTTGATAATCCTAGGTATCTAGGGTTTTAGAATGCGTGAATCCTTTCACACCCATGCCCAAACTTCAAATTTAATCATGAATCCTCCCATTAAATTTTATGGGGTTTTACCCAAGTGCATGAAAATGTGATTTCTCTTTATGAGTTTGATTTAATTGAGTTTTAATAGTCGAATTATGAATGATGGGCAGGTTTTATATCATTTTCTTCAAAATCATGTTTTCATCTTTTAAATCTAAAATGCCCATTTGATGAAGGTTCGTGAAAGTTATGATTTATGATGAATATTCAATATTTTGAGTTTATTGATGATGGAAAAGCATGATTTCAAGTTACCCATGTTTATGAGCATATTTTAAGGAATTCAATATGTTAAAGTATTGGGTAATGCCCACATGTTGAAGAATGATTTATGATTTATGAACAAGTTGCATGATTTATCGATTTATGATGTTGGCCGATGAAAAGGGCCTTTGGTTCTTGGCTAACCATGTTTTAAAGGGGATCAATGATGATAAATATTATATATTAGCCATTTAAATTTTAATGCATGT
>JACEIK010003771.1:22070-41972 GCA_018107945.1 Datura stramonium | reverse complement strand
TATATAATGCAAATACATTTACAGACATTTACTATAATGCAACCCAATTTATAACAATTATTATTTAGTTTCATTTTACAAAATATATATTTTTTCTCAATTGGATATTGATAGCTGGTAATTCGGAGTGGGCCAGCGGCCCATCGAGCATCCTGGGCGAGTCATCTTCCCATTGTAAAACAAACTGCAACGTGTCAAACTTTGAACAAAACAACAAAAGAAACTGTTATGTCGCCGATCCCCTGCAGCGTATGATGTGCATATCCTGAAAAAAACTACACAATTTCATTTTAGTACTAGTACTGGGTAGTTTCTGGTTGCCGTGTTTTCAAAGAAATGTGGGGAATCTTAAAATGGATTTTGGCTACTGGAATTTTTAGGACGGATCTCTTGCGGAAGCATAACTCTCATTTTACAGGCATGAACATGAATTACTCAACCCAAAATCTTTTCATGTTTTCTCTTTTTCTTTAATCTGTATCTGTCGTGTCTATGTAAACCTTTTATGAAGATTATGTTTCTGTATTTACTTCCACTTTCAGAAACGGTAATTGGGTTCTGTTTTGTTATCAAATTACATACCAAGAAGTAGTACGTAATAGTATAAGGCAGGTAAAATTGACATACTGTGAAATTATTTACATTGTCAGTCAACTTAAATCCTTAATTTCATATCTGGACTTAAATAGTTGCCTCATTATTGCAGCACTAATTAGGCTTTCCAAGTTTAGAACTTTATAATGGTCTGAAATATGAATTGTGAAATCTATGGCAGCATTGAGCATAGTCTTCTGTTAGCGTTTGAATAGTAGATTAATTCCTTCTGGGGCTGAAAGAAGTAATATCATCCTTTAGGATAGTTTAATGTTTTCACAATGTACTTGGTGAGCAGTTCATTGTTCATTTGAGATATGCACTTGGACTACTGAAATTGTTTGCAATCAGCTCTGCTTCATTCTTCAAACGAAGATAAAAGAAGAGACAACAATAGGGTCGTCTTATGCAAGTTTAATGTCTTCAAATTCAAAGGATACATGGACTTGGTAACACCTGAAAAATATGCTAATAATGCAAATCCTTCACTTGCTTCTAGCATTCAACTTTCGGAGTTGTAGATTACCAGGCTTTCTGGAAGTGCTTTTGCCTTTTTCCCTCTGACCATATCCTAGATTAGGCGATAACCATGCCAAGCTAATTGTATTGTTGTTTTTCAGGTTTGGTTAGTGTTTGTTACAAGTTTTAGAGAGCATTGCAACAGAGATCATGTGGCATGGCATCATTTTACATCTCTCTCGACGTGAACATTTATAGAGATCTCCATGAGCCTGCTCTCGTTATTGGAGGATGCTTTGTCTTGGTAGCATTGGTCCTCTCTCTTCTCTTAATTTTTCAGCATCTCAGATACTATACCAATCCAGCGGTGAGTACTCAATTTAGGTATACATGGAGACTTAGTTCTTGTTTCCTAGAATGCTGAATCTAAATTTGCATTTGCTTATCAGGAACAAAAATGGATCGTGGGGGTCCTTTTCATGGTTCCTGTCTATGCAACTGAATCAGTAAGGAGATAACCAGTGAAATGCACTCTGATTTCTGAATTGTTAATTGAGATATGTATCAAGGAACATTCTATCTAGACATAACATTATAGGGTCTTGTCGCACCTTTCACTATCTCATAAGATAAACTGTCTTTAAATGCAATATGCATGTTTTAACTGATAGACTAAACCAACTGTGTAAAATAATCTCTTCCAAATTTAACTCTGATGGAAAGTTTCTAAATCAGTAACTTCAAATTCTAAGGAGAACTAAACGAATTGGTTTACTTGTGTTTTACAGATTTTATCCTTGTGGAACCCAAAATTTTCCCTTGCCTGCGACATATTGAGGAACTGTTACGAAGCATTTGCACTCTATTCTTTCGGAAGTTACTTGATTGCTTGCCTCGGTAAGCATGCTATATATTTTCACTGGTGTTTTAAAAACACAAAGCTAGTTCAAGAATTTCCTACCAGTCTTGTATAACCAGAAAACAGTGAACCAGAATATCTGAAATGTTTGATATTTTAGCTGGGGCTATAGTCAACTTTTCCCCTTGGTACCTTTGACCAAAAAAAAGATCTTCTCTAACTCAGAATGTTAATGGACTGTGTTTAAGTTTGTGGGGTCTATTAAATGCATATCTCAAAGTCCTTAAAAAAATTTACTGGAGTATAACTTCATGATACAAGCAATGAAATGAAGTTGATTTACTGGAAAATGGATTTCTGGCAGGGGGTGAGCAACAGGTCGTGGAACTGCTTGAAGATGAATCGAGGAAACACATCAGCCAGTCATTGCTAGGAGGAGAGGAGAAACCCGTGACACAAAAAAGGATGTTGTATAACTTCATTTTCCACCCATATGTCGTTGGGAAGAACTTGTTTACTATAGAAAAATTTGGTCTCGTACAATATGTATGTTGAAAGGGAACAAAGTTCCATATGTATGTTTCTGTACTCGATCTTTATACTACTATTGTTGTGTTCTGCAGATGATTTTGAAGACAGTCTGTGCATTCCTAGCTCTCATTATGGAGATTTTTGGGGTATATGGTGATGGAAAGTTCAACTGGCACTATGGGTATGGCATTTTCTCCATCTATATTTTACGTATTGCATAAAATTGTGAAGAACGATTACACACATTAAGCACCACATATAACTGTGTAATTTAAATACCATTAGTGTTATCGCAGCTACATTTATCTAAATTCGAAGGATCCTTCTTCAAAATGAAATCTTGACTGCCAATAGAAGATTAGCTCACTCGCATATAATTCTGTATTTCACTCGTTAATATCAAAGTCAATGAGAGGGAATCTAATGTGTATCTTTTCTTTCAGATAATGAGGATATGATGAACAAATGGTCATCAAGCTTTCTTCTTTCGTTTTACTTCTTGTTAAATGGTCATATCATTCAATTTAGCTTTGAGATCTATCTTTCCGAGTCCCTTTATGAAAGTCACCATTTACCATTCAATTCCTTATATCAGGATGAAGGTGGACAGAAGATCTCTTTTCTTCACATCCACTTCCTCCTGGAACCAGAAACTTGATTAGCAGCAACAGGAACTAGCCTAAGTTTTCAGCATTCTAAAGAAAATGAAATGATAGTAGGTAATGTAAATGCTTTCTGTTAGATAAAGAATGATATCAAAGCGGGTAAATCGAAATTCGCTGTGCATTCTGAGAGATTGCATTCGTAACCTCTTCAACTGCAGACATTTATTGAATTTACTATCAATTGGTATTTTATAGTAAATCATTGTAGCAATGATTTTGTTGGTAGATCTATTTTGTTCTGTTATTGGACTCTGATACATCACTCTTGTCTGCTTATTGCCCCTTCAGATATCCTTATATCACTGTGGTACTGAATTTCAGCCAGATGTGGGCACTATATTGTCTCGTCCAATTTTATAATGTGACTCACCATAAACTCCAGTCAATAAAACCACTAGCAAAATTCATTAGCTTCAAGGCCATTGTTTTTGCAACATGGTGGCAAGGGGTGGGTATCGCCTTGTTGTGTTCTTTAAGGGTGCTCCCAAAGGAAGGGAAGTTCCAGAGTGGATTGCAAGATTTTCTGATCTGCATAGAGGTAGATATTCTCTGCTTTTTAATTCCATGGAAGTGCTTTGAGTTATATGGTCAGCGGAAGCTATAATATTTTCTGCTGCATTACATTATCTTCTTGTACTGAATGAAATTTGTTACATGTCGGGGACACTATGTTTAGTAAGTTGAGAGAAGAAATATTGGTTATCTGATGGACGAAGAACAGTGCACAAACAAACTTGGCTGAAGTCTTATGGTTTAAGAAGTTTTTAGATGTAAAGGGTTATCAAACCTAAGGTCTTTTCTCATGGATAATTAGCAATTTCAATTTTCACACAGAAGCTTTTACGTGTTTTCCATCTTGAAGAATCATGTTTCTTGATTTTCATCCTTCTGGATTTTGTACCTTAATGGGTTGATTAGAACTGGCAAAATCATCCACGTTGTGAAGCCTATTTAATACAAGGAAATTATTAAAAAAAAAAATGGTATGCTCAAAGTAAAATTGGGAATGCAATTTGGAAACTCATGCTATGCTAAAATTTTCATGAAGCACAATCTAAGAATGTGGAGTTATGCAGAGTAGAAGATTTAATGGGACAAATTTTATTTAGAAACACTTTGGAGAATATGGTGTCATATTGTTTTTGAGACTCTGGTGATATCAATCATATTGGGTCTAATACTATATTAATTCAGTAAAAACTTTCCCTTTAACAAGTATTATGTATCAGCTCTGGGATATGACAAGGCAGCTCATTCCTTTTCTTTCTATTTAGCGAACTCTCATTTCTGCAGATGGCTATTGCTGCTATTGCTCATGTTTTTGTGTTTTCTGCGAAACCGTATCACTTCGTGCCAACATCTGTATATGAAGAGATTTCTGCCAAAAAAGCAGAAACAATGTTAAATACAGAAGATGGAGAGAAATCAGCTGTTGTTGAAAAAATAGAAGCTAAGGTTGAGGTTCCAGGGACAAGTGTCACAGAAAGTGTTCAGGACATTGTTGTTGAAGGAGGTCAAAAAGTAAGACATTTTCAGCACTTTAAATGTTATATTTATGAGCACTTGATCATTTTGTTCTTGAAGAATCATATCTGATTGCAACATTTACTAAAACTATCAAACAGGTTGTGAAGGATGTCGTTTTGACCATAAACCAGGCAATCGAGCCAGTAGAGAAGGGTATGACAAAGATCCAAGAAACTTTCCACCAAACATCAGTCGATAACGAGAGAGAGGAAAACCAAGAGACAGAAATTATGATTGAGGAACTAGAAGAGAATTTAACAGGAGAAAACAGATATAAACAAGAGACTGAAATTAAGATTGAGGAACAAGAACAGAATTTAACAGGAGACGGCAGATCTCAGGTGCCAGTATTGCGAGATAAAAGGCCGAGAACTTGAGCTGGTGTAGTATATATGTTGTGTCAAACGAGTTGAAAGACAAAAGATTGTCATTGAGGTATTTAAGTCATGTTCTTACTTAGCAGTAGATAACAGTTCTTTCTTTTTCCGTTAGTGGTAATACATGGATTTCCTTCCTTTAGGTGACCCTTTTGTAGAGTGTACATAGTGGGATTCATTATCATGTTTCATAGAGTAAATTGCTCAACTTGATAAATTTATCTCCTAAAATCACTTCTCTTTAGCAATTAAGTCACTTAACTATTCATTTGTTTCTTTGAAAGTCACTCCCGCCAGAAACTTAAATAAAACCACTAGAAATTCAATTTTCTATATTAATGTGATCTCGGTCTAGTGGTTTTACTTTTGTAAAAGGGTCGGCAGCACCTAGTGCCTTTTACATTGTTGTAACATCGTTGTATGAATATCGTGTTATAAAGATCTCTCTTCTACTTCATTCTCAAGCGAAATGCATCACTGTGTTTTCACTCTGTTGTATGAACCCTTATTTTTGGTAGCAGTGAATTTCACCTTCAAAAGAAAAAAAGAAAAAAATGTATTTTTGTTAAATCTTTGTCATGATCGGCCATTAAAAAAATGGATTAATTATTAAAGCAGTTGCTTTTTTTCACTAGAAGTAAACTTATAATGTTAAGAAGGTTGTAAAACTATAAAAAAAAAAGTATAATATATACGAAAGACTAAAGCAAGAACAATATATATATATCATATTATATTATAAGTGAGAAGCATCTAGGTCAAAAATTGAATTACGAAAATATTTTTTAAAAGTTAAAGAATTATTTTACCTCTTAACTACTCCCTCTATTCCATTTTAATTGTTAGGATAAGATTTGCACGCTCATTAAGAATCATTAAGAAAAAATTAATAGAAATAGTAATTTGACTAATATAACCCTATTAATTTTTTGAAAACATACAATAATAATTCTTTTCACATATTAGAATGACTCTAAGTACTAAAGGTAGAATTGAAAAAATATGGTCAATTATCTCTTGAATTTTAAAACTGGCAAGTATTTTGAAATAGCTATTTTTAATATACCTAGCAATTAAAATGAAATGGAGGGAGTATTAATTTATTCTCTAGAAATCATTAAAAAAGAATTCATTTAATATTACTTTGGGATTCAGTGAATTTTGATTGTACACATGTACTCAAATGTAACATTTTTTCAATTTAATAATTTTGAATTTTCTTTAAATGTGAGTTTGTAGAGTTGAATGAAGATATATTCAAATATATATCAAACCCATTTAATTTTCACTGCAAAACTAAGAATATTTTTTAAAAAAACAAAGAAAAAACTCATAACTGATAAGTCCGTTGGGTTCTCCTTCTCCCTCCGTATGAATCTTCTAAAATTTATAACCTTTTCATTATTTTCTATAAATATTCTTTAATAGCTTCAAAAATGTCTACTTAATTGCTTCCTTTTTTACTTTTGTTTTATTACGGTCCCTTATTTAAAATTTTAATTTGTCAAGAAAGTGGTGAAGACTAAGGGTCAGGGGCTCAGGACAATCTGATTCATCAAGGAGAATATGAAACTGAAGAATCTTTCTTCTTTTTTTTTTGCTAAAAAATCTCTAATTATAGTTTAATTCTTTTCACCTTCCTTTACCTTCAGTTACCTATTTAAAGTCGCTTACAAAGGGTAATAAGTGTAGTTCTTCTGTTGCAGCTTTTCTTTATTTATCTTCTATGTTCGGTTTCATATTTGCAATTTTAACCATGCAAATGACTATTCTTTCAGCTGTAAGACAAAATTCAAGTTTAGGTTTTGAATTGCGGAAAAACTTTTGTCCAGTTGATTTCACATATGTTTTGCAATTGATGGAGTGAAATGCCTGATATTTATTATAGAATGAAGCACAAGGTTAAGTTTGTTTAAATTGTTCTCATATATTATGATTCTTTTGCTACAAATTTTATAATTGAATAATGGCATCAACTAACTTTACCTCTTGATATAGGTGTAGTTTAAATTATATTTGAGCTGTCTGGGCTCATGTAACTGTATCTGAGCTGTCTAGGCTCCTGTAACTGTATCTGAGCTGTCTAGGCTCCTGTAACTGTATCTGAGCCGTCTGGGCTTCTGTAACTGTATCTGAGCCTTCTGAACTCCTATAACTGTATCTGGGTGTTCTAGGCTCCTGTAACTGTGGAACGGTAATGCCAACTCAGGCATAAAGGGAGCTAGTAAGGGCACCAAACTTCAACTAGCTCTGCGGACCCCAGTATAGTTGCTCGCGACTTCATATTTCCCTGTGAGCATAGTATAGCCCCGTAGTCACTTCATGATTATCCTTCACTCTTTGATCAGCCTGTATAGCATTTGATAGGCCTAACCTATATATTACACATCGCTCAGTAAGAGTACCTAGCCCCTTAGGCCTAACACAACTGTTACTTGCCCTTGTAGCATCCTGAATAGCAACCAACAAGCATATTCTATGTGTCCACAGCTAGCCAGATAATCATGAAAGAAATTATAAAATCAGCTAGCTTAGAAAGAAAATGGCGAAGTCCGGGGTCACCTGAGTGATAATCTGAATGTCATACTAGTACAATAGTAGTTCGTAAGCGAACAACAAGGTCGTCGGCAACCAACTATAAGGTTTCCTCGCCTAGAATGACTACAGAGCTGCTAATAACTGGATATGATTCTAAGCAGTCAACCACAATAGCCTTATAGGAAGCCACAACAATTTTTAACCCGAAGGTAAAGCTGTAATACTAAGTTTCTAGTTCCATAGGCGTCAATCTGGCCTATCTAGATAGCATATAGCTCCTGTGAGCAATCTGTAGCCCCGTAGGTAGGTATAGTTAGACTTAGCCCTTCAAGGCAACATGTACGTGGGCATCTGTATGAATAGTCAGAGGCGTTAGCCCCACGTATAACAACTGATAAGATCCCTACTTAGGATATCACCTAGTCCATCAGACTTCTAACAACTAGGGTGGTTTTCTGAGCAACCAATATGACCAACTGTAAGTCGAAAGAAGCTATACAGTAACTGACAGTATGTAGTTCACCTAACAAGCTACCACCTAGTTCATTGGGCAACCCTGGTTCCATTGACTCAAAGGTACAACCACTCTATTAAGATTCTAGTTCTGTAGGCATCAAGGTACGTCAATGGCCTGTAGGCGAGCTTTACCGTATATATAGGCGTCAAACAGAAAGTTATACTGCCAAGTTGTGCCCTATGCTGCCCAATTTAACAAAGTACACCCAGTAACTAACCACAAGCCTCTATGGCCTTAGTATAGCAGCAAAACGCTACTAGTCTCTTTAGACGGTAAATAAACGAACAGGGAATCTCTATGTCGCTTCTGGCGATAGTCAAAGCTCAATATAATCTTTCCCGACAAGGGATACTATATTACAACCTCAATTTATCTCATAGAAGCTAACCACAACATATATAGTCATAAGCTACTACAAAGGTACAAGTCGTATCAATTATATAATGAGAATAACTTGCAAAAAAAGGTTAGCCTTAACATACCTCAATTACCAAATTCTACCCAATCAATCCCACCTCGATCAAAAACTCACAATCCCTCTGTATTATAGCTTTTACGCCAAGGGAATAGGGCTATTAAAATTCAAGAATTAGGCCAACAACCATAGCCTATGAAACATAACGACAATAAGTCAACACGAGTTCAACTTGACAAAATCTTACAAATTCTTATAAATTAGAAGGGTAGAAATACTTACTGTCACTTGTAGACATGCTAGCCATAGTTAGAGATGATTCTACGACTTTTACTTGTTGGGGCTTCGTCAAAACGGGCCAATTTCAAAGATTCAACTGCATAGATATGTTCTTCATAGGCTCAAAATTCACTACCCAAGAAGAATTGGTGATTAGACAAGGTTTGATAGCATAATTTGACTCCAATTTGACGAATTCCTCAAGAAATAATCACGCAAGGTCGTACCCTCGATTTGGGAGACGTTTTAAAATGAAATTACAACTCACAACTTATATATATATATATATATAGGGAGACGTTAGAAGGGTCCGTGATGCGCCTCTCCATGCAGTGGAGTACGAGCATGGTGCGTCACTCCATGCACTAGAGGGAGGTCCGCGGCGCGGCGCCCAGTACGGCCTGCCCCCCGCGTCCTTCCACCCGCTCGCTCATTGACACGCTTACTCGTTCCTCCATTGATCATTCCTCCATATATGTCGTGCTCAAAAAACTCTCAACACGTACACGCACATGTCGGCTAAATGAAAAATACTTGTGGGGTGTAACTTCATTTCCCCCATAGGAACATTCGTCCTCGAATGTAATCTAATCTTAAGAGACTCAGTTCGTAGGCTTTGCCAAAAAAATTTTGGCAGAGTTTCCTCTATAATACGGACTATTTGGAAACCTGAAATGGTGAAAAGTCCAACATAGGCATCTCACAGGACACTACAAACAACTGAATACATAGATTTGCAAGAAATAACTAAGTAACTGATAATAATAGTAACAAAAACTGAATACATAGCTTTACAACAAATAAGTAACTGATAACAATAGTAACAAAAGCAATAATACAACACTACAAACTATCTCACCTCAACTGTAATTGTCTGAGTCTGCATACTATCATCATAGGGTCTGGAACAAGTGAGGATATTTAGACCTCATGTTATCCTCAGCTTCTTCTACATTTCTGTTCTTCCATAAAACATTAACAGAGGCTACATCTTTGGTTTTCTATCTATGGATCTATCAATCTTGTATAGCTATTGGAGTCTCCTCGTAGGGCAATTCTTTTGTGACCTGAACATCCTCGGCTGGGACAACTCGAGAAGGGTCTCCTGCTCACGTACGTAGCATTGATACATGAAAAACTGGATGAATAGATTCTAGCCCTGAAGGCAGTTCTAACTCATAGGCCACTTGGTCTATTTTCCGGAAGATCTAGTATGGCCCGATGAATCTAGGGCTAAGCTTTCCTTTCTTAGAAAATCTCATAATGCCCTCATTGGAAAAAATTTCAAGAATACCCAGTCATCGACATCAAACTCTAAGTCTCTACGCCGTACATCAGAATAGGATTTCTAATGACTCTGAGCTGTCGATATACGCTCTCTAATGAGCTTAACTTTTTCTTCTGTCTGATGTATCATGTCAGGTCCAAGCAACCCTGACTTGCCTATTTCAACCCATACAATGGGGGATTTACATTTCTGCTCATACAAAGCCTCATAAGGTGCCATCTTGATGCTAGAATGGCAACTGTTATTATATGCAAACTCAATAAGAGGTGGGTGTTCATCCCAACTTCCTTTGAAGTCTAGCATATATGCCCGTAGCATATCCTCGAGCATCTGAATGGCATGCTCTTCTTGGCCATCTACCTGGGGACAAAAGTTGTACTCAAGTTAACCTGTGTCCCCAAACCTTTCTGGAATGACTTTGAGAATCTAGCTGTGAACGGAGCCCCTCTGTTAGAGATAATAGACACTGGGGCACCGTGTCGTCGGACTATCTCTTTCTATTGATTACTTCCCACTTTCACATAGGCACGATTATCTCCTGAGTTAGACCGCCAGGTTTCTGATGTTTAGCTTTTACCTGCTAGCAGTTGGGACACTGCGCTACAAACTTAGTGATATATTTCTTTATCCCATGCACCAGTAGGTCTCTTTTATATCATGGTACATTTCTATCGAACCCGGGTGAAGCGAATAATGGGAATAATGTACCTCTGCCATAATCTGCCAGCGAAGCCCAGCCATATCTAGAATGCAGAGTCGAACCCTAAATCTCAAGATTCAGTCCCTTATTATCTCAAAGGCCAAATACTCCTTCTACTAAGCCTTGCCTCTAAGATGTACTAGGTCAGGGTCTTTGTATTGTCGCCCTTTCACCTCCATAACTAGAGTTGACACTGTAGTATTCTGAATCACAACCCTACTATCATCTGAGTCCCTCAACCAGAATCCTAAACTGGCCAATTAGTGCAGCTCTTGAGCCAGTCCTCTCTTTTCTGATCTCAAATGCAATAGGATACTCATAGATCTGCGATTTTCGACTACCATGTTAGCTTCTCTTGGATAATACAAGATGTCTACATCATATTCTTTCAACAACCCAAGACAATGACGTTGTCACAAATTCAACTCTTTCTGCTTAAAAAATATACTGGAGGCTCTCGTGATTAGTGAAGGTGTCTATATGAACACCCTATAAGTAACGCTTCCAAATTTTTAGAACATGAACAACTACAGTTAATTCTAGATCATGGGTAGGGTGATTCTTTTCATGATTTTTTAGCTGCCTCAAAGCATAGGCAATCACTTTTCCATGTTGTATCAGCACACATACTAACCCAACATCTGAAGTATCACAGTATACAGTGTAGCCCTCTAAGCTCTCTAGTAAGGCTAATACTAGTGCAGATGTCAATCTGTCTTGTAGCCCCTGGAAAATCTGCTTAAGATTGAAAATCCTTTCACAAACCTTCTGTAATACTCGGCTAACCCCAGGGAGCTATGAATTTTTGTTAGAGTCGTCGGTCAGGGCCAAATATTAAAAGCCTCAACTTTTTGCTGGTCAACCTGAATGCCTGCATCTGACACGGTATGGCCCAAGAAACTACAGAGTTTAACCAAAGCTCACGTTTAGAGAAATTTGCATATAACTGGTGATCTCTAAGAATCTGGAGTACTGAATTTGTGAAATATCCATATCTCCTTACAATGTGGTTGTCATATAGGGTCCACATATTCTAGTGCAAGCCCTACAATAAACTAGTGTACCCTGGTTGGCATGGTATCAACAAATGTTGGTGCATATCTAGCCAAGGAATTAAACCTCAATGCATACTTTTTGACGCTCACCCTGCTCTACTTTAGGTGTAAGAACTGCTCCATCCTGACCTGTCAAATCTCTAGAGGCAAATAGTGATCTATGAAGGTTTCGAAGAAGCTGGGCCATATAGGTGAAGAAGCATCTCTACCCCTGAACCTTTCTCAACTCTCGTACTACAAAACTTGCTATACCTCAAAGTCAAAACACTTCTAGCTCAACTAACTCTATGGATGAAGCATGCATGACCCTGAATATCCTCCATAACTAATCTCTGGAGTTTTGAGGGTCCTCTCAGCGGTCTTTCCCTGTAAACTGTGGAGGACCCAAAGCAAGGAACTCACGAACCCTCAAACTTCTGGACCCCTCAGTAGGCTCGACAACAACTGGTACTACTAGCTGGCGCTGAACAACCATCATCTAGGCCAACATACATACTTCATTCCTGAAATCCTGATCTGAGAGTGTAGGAAGAACTGGAAGTGGTGTCGGCCTATCTGTTGCCCTATGAGGTTCTTGGTGCCTTGGAGAATTCTGGGGGGATGGGAAATATGTCTCCTTTTTTCCCTCAGGTCGGGCTGTCCCCAACTGTGGCACCCTACTGGTACCCTCTCCTACTGTTGTATGTAACTCATGGCTGGCTGTAGTCTGCCTTGTATCAGGCATTACTCCATACATACACAACAATATAAGCTTAGGGACTCAACCTTATACAACTCGGCTCTATAGCATGATCTGAGAAGAAGCAGGGATAATCATACTATCATGCCTCGTAGCTCCCTGCTTATAAATGTGGTGCATAACACATTTATAAACAAGACTCTACTAGACATGGCTTGCAGACTCCCTAAGATACAACGTTTATCTGATACCAAGTTTTTCATGCCCCACCTTGGGAAACGTAACTGGAACCTAATGCCATACTAGACCCTGAGTTGACCTATCTGGACATATAAACTTCTAGTGCAAACCGGTATCACATATCAAGAAAACAAACAGCTATATCTCAACTCAAAACATAGCCCTGGGCCGACAAGGACGCAACATAAACACTTGTAATAAATCAGCTAATCGAACAGTTGCAACAACAATGTCATCCTATGTGGGCCGAAAAGACCACCATGTTGTCCAAATCACAAAAAAAGAAGTAGGCGTACAATACATATGTATAAGCCGGCAAGGCTGCTAACAGATAACACAATTAGGCCCTACACAGCCACTAACGCATGTTTAACCCAAAATTATAGTCCGTAAGACTCTATGAGTAAAATATTGGTCGGGGGAGGGCCCCGGCCAACCCAAAAACTGAGAATATCAAAAGACAAGCAAATCTCTAGGCAACCATGAAGGGAGAAGGCCAATATGCTGAGTTTGAACGGCTACTAAGGAAGCCGCGAAATCTATCTGTCTGAACCTGCAGGCAAGTATGCAGCACCCCGTGCGTGGACGTCAATATAATATGTACCGATTATATAAGACAATAATAATAATAACAACTAAATAGAAGCTGATAAGGCACTGAAAGTATTCAGTATTACGGGCCAGAAGTTAACCTGAATAATTTCACAGCATGAATTATAGCTAATAGGCAAATATACAAATAAGAACCTAACCTGACCCCCATAAGACTGGAAGATACAAACAACACAAAAAAACTTACCTGGGCCCCCATAAGCCTCGGCAAGTGCAAGCAATTCACTCTCTCCTATCTGTATCACTGTATCCTCTTAGGCAAGCTGTAACTAAGGTATGTTTGATATTTGAGACTATAACTAAGACTTATGGGTTCCTCTGACTATGTGTGAGCCATTTGGGCTCTTGTAACTGTATTTGAGCAATCTGCGCTCTTGTAGCTGTATCTGAGCCGTTTGACCTCCTGTATCTGTCTCTGAGTCGTCTGGCCTCCTATATCTATATCTGAGCCGTCTAGGCTCCTGTAACTGTATCTGAGCTGTCTGGGCTCCTGTATCTGTATTTGTGTCATCTGGGCTCCTATATCTGTATCTGAGTCATCTAGGCTCCTGTAACCGTATTTGAGCCTTTTGGCTCCTATAACTGTATTTGAGCCTTCTAAGCTCCTTTAATTGTGGATTAGTAATGCCAACTTAGGTGTAAGGGGAGCTGGTAAGGGCACTAGACTTCAAATGGCTCTGCGGGCCTTAGTATAGTCGCTTGCAACTTCATATTACCCAATGAGCATAGTATAGCCCCGTAGGCACTTCATATCCTTCGCTTCTTGAGCAGCCTATATAGCATCTAACAAGCCTAACTTATATACTACACATCGCTCAGTAAGTGTACATAGCCCCTTAGGCCTAACACAACTGTTACTTGCCCCTGTAGCATCCTGAATAGTAGCCAACAAGCATATTCTATGTGTCCACAGCTATCCAAATTATCATGAAAGCAATTACAAATCAGCTAGCTTAGAAAGAAAAGGTTGAGGTCCGGGGTGACCTGGGAGATAATCTGAATGTCATACTAGTACAATAGTATTTCGTAAGCGAACAGCAAGGTTGTCGGCAACCAGCTATAAGGTTCCCTCGCCTAGAATGACTACAAGGCTGCTAATAACTGATATGATTCTAAGCAGTCAGCCACAATAGCCTTACAGGCAGCCACAACAATTTTTAACCCAAAGGTAAAGCTGTAATACTAAGGTTCTAGTTCCATAGGCATCAATTTGGCCTGTCCAAATAGCATATAGCTCATGCGAGGAATCTGTAGCCCCGTAGGTAAGTATGTTACACTTAGCCCTTCTAGGAAACATGTACATGGGCATCTGTATGAATAACCGAAGGCGTTAGCCCCACGTATAATATCTTATAAGATCCCTACTTAGGATATCACCTAGTCCATCAGAGTTCTAACAACTAGGGTGATTTCCTGAGCGACCAATACGACCAACTGTAAGTCAAAAGAAGCTATACAGTCACTAACAGTAGGTAGTTCACCTAACAAGCTACCACCCAGTTCATTAGGCAGCCCTGGTGCCATTGATTCGAAGGTAGGGCCACTCTATCAATATTCTAGTTTTGTAGCGTCTAGGTACGCCAACGGCCTGTAGGTGAGCTTTACTATATATATAGGCGTCAAATAGAAAGTTATACCGCCAAACTGCGGGCTATGCTTCCCAATTTAACAAAGTACACCGAATAGCTAACCACAAGCCTCTATGGCCGCAGTACGGCAGCAAAATACTACTAGTCTCTTTAGACGGTAAATAAATGAACAAGGAATCTCTATGTCACTTCTAGCGATAGTCAAAACTTAATATAATCTTTCTCGACAAGGGATACTATGTTACAACCTCAATTTGTCTCATCGCAGCTAACCACAACATATATAGTCATAAGCTACTACAAAGGTACAAGTCGTATCAAATATATAACGAGAATAACTTTTCGAAAGAGGTTAACCTTAACATACCTCAATTGCCGAATTCTGCCCAATCAATCCTGCCTCAATCAAGAACTCGCAATCCCTCCGTATACTAGCTTTTACACCTAGGGAATAGGGCTATTATAATTCAAGAATTATGCCAGCTACCATAGCCCACTAAACACAACGATAACAAGTCAACACGAGTTTAACTCGATAAAATCTTACGAATTCTTATAAATTAGAAGGGTAGAAATAATCACTATTAATTGTAGACGTGCTAGTCGTAGTTAAAGATGATTTCTATGATTTTTACCCGTTGGGGATCCATCACACCGGGCCAATTTCAAAGATTCAACTCCATAAAATACGTTCTTCGTAGGCCCGAGATTCACTACCCAAGAAAATTGGCGATTAGACAAGGTTTTGTAGCATAATTTGACTCCAAATTAACGAATTCCTCAAGAAATAATCGCCCAGGGTCGTACCATCAATTTGGGAAATGTTTTAAAATGAAATTACAACTCACAACTTATATATATAGGGAGGCGGTGGCAGGGTCCGTGACAAGCCTCTTCTTGAGGTGGATTATGGGCGCGGCGCGCCGTTCCACGCGCTGGAGTGAGGTCCACGGCATGGCACCCAGTGCGGTCTGCCCCCAGCCTCGTTCCACTCACTTGCTCATCCCACGCTTATCGTTCCTCCTTTGAGCCTTCCCCTGCATGTTTTGTGCTTAAAAAACTCTCAACACGCACACGCACATGTCGTCTAGATGAAAAAAACTTACGGGGTGTAACAGACATCCAGGGTGTAGGGTTGGGGCATGACAGATTGGCCAAGGTTCCTCTATTATCAGAATTGACACGACGATTTCTACCTCAACTGTTGTTGCTATTTTTCAAACTCAGGATGAGTAGCAGGAAAAAATGAAGTAGAGAAGGTTGGCGAGCACGTTTGATACCTCATAGGTTATTGATCAGTAGGATCTTGGGGGTATCTCTTTTGAGCACACACAGGTTGAGGCCACTACAACCCCCTCTAGGGCGCGTACCGGATCCACCCCTTCTTCCATCGTAGTCCTTCTTCTACCACAAATATTTCTAGACCATCTGCTACCATAAGTTCTTCTAGACCTAGACCAGTTCTCACTCAGGTTGTCATTATTAGGTTGGATTAGTCGGAACACACCACAGAGGTCAAAGTTACCAGGCTTTAGCAGATGATACCGGACATGATCGGGTATCCTTAGCTCCCCTCAGCATATCTATCGGTCACATTTAGGAGCAGCAATAGGACCATTCAAACACTTTGATCAGATTATCTAACAGGATAGCCTTGATAAAGGTAGTGGTGGTAGAGATGTCACAACTCTTAGGGCTAATGTTTTGGCAGTTTGGAGAAACATGGACCAGCTGGAGTCCACTAAGCTTGATTTTTTATTGATGGACCCTCTCATGGGAGATGACCCAATAGAGACCACGACACCCATAAATCCTCTATAGAAGCAACACTATTGGTAGTTGTGCCCGGTATTAGATCACGAGCGAGTCTTGAGATAACAAGGAAGAGAACAAGACTAATAAGGAGCTATTTGTGAAGACACCTCTAAAGGTTGTCACAAAGTCCTTGAAGAATTTAGAGGATTTTGTGATTACATAACCATGGATATGTCTCGGAGGGAGACATCAATATTCACAATAGTGGTACTGCGCCCGACCATATGGGTGAGGTGGAGACAGAGGGTGTTGTCCTCAAGACAACATCCCACACCATGAAGTACCTCCACCATCCAATTTGTCACCCTGAATGGGCACTTCACAGTCATCCATCCTACCTTACCAGCTGAGGGAATTGATGCCCAAATAAAGGCCTGTCGTTGTGATTCCACCACAATAGGGCACTTAGGGTGCTCCAAAGAAGACCCTTACCTCTTGTTTTGCTAATTTTATTGATGCATTGAGGACAATCCATATCTTTTAGTTGGGTTGGGGTATTCATTATTTTGGAGTAGGTTGTTGATAGTAGATGTTAGTATAACTTCTTATTTTGTTAGATCCCCTTGGTTTTTCTTTGTTTGGGTTCTTTTTCAAGGGTGTATTTTGAGAAACCATGATATAATGACAAAGTTATTTGACTTGATTGGTGCTTTTGAATTCTTCTATGTGATGTTTTTCTATGATTTTGGGTCATCCTAAAAAATTAAAAAATTTGAAGAAAAAAAAGAGTTGCTAATTAATGTAGTTGAATGATTATTCTTACGAAAGCATGCCTCATTTTTTAAAATTTCAAATTCTAGTGTGTTAATCTTGATGTGATGTACTCTTGTACTCAACTGAGAGTTGAAAATATAGTTGTTGATGTAGTTTGTGTGCCATGTGTGGAAAGGACTAGACTACTCTCTTGTGTTTCTTGTTTTATCTAGAACTTAACCTGTTGTTTTTTCACTAAGATTATAGAAATTGTGAAAGTTGAGGACATGATCTTAGGCCTTGAGTTGAGAAAAAACCTCTTTTGAAACCTTGTTGGCCTACCTGTGAGTTGAGTGATCTCATTTTTCCCCATTTGTTCCTCTTGACCCCACCATTTTCCATCACATTACAAGCCAATATCCCTTTATGAAGAAAATTTTCTCTTTTAAACCAATCCCTCCTTGAAGCACGTCAGTGAAGATAAGACTAAATGCCTAAGCTAGGGGTGAAACTAATGTCGAAAAGGGAGAAAGGAGTGTATGGTGAAAGGAGAGAACATCCTTTCCTAAGATTTTGAAAAAAGAAGAACAAAAATATTGCTACTATATATATGTATAAAGGTAGATGGAAGGATGAGTAAAAGGTATAATAAGAGGGGAGATTAGAGCACCAAAAATGTAGAAAGATAAGTGAGCAAAGAAGAAGAGGAGAAATAGAAGTTGATATATGTAGTGTTTAGGGAGTACATAGTCACTTGTATCTAAATGAATATCCTACCAGCTCCAATCCTAAATTAAAAGACTACAAAACCCTTTGAGATCCTTCACCAAGAACTCCTTGAACAATAGAGACTTAAGATAGGGGTAAGCTTATGGCATGACGCTTGCAACAATCGACATTCTTTAGGAGTGTGAGTAATTTTGTTTCCATCATCTCTATGTTTAGTGGTCTATGATTGAGAGTGGGAATTTTCATTATTGTGAGGGCACACAAGTTGAATGATACTAGCACATATAGGATTCTTTTATTTTGGTACTTCCACACATTAATAACCTAATATCAGTCAGTCACCATCTGAGGCCTGCAGTTCATGGAAATGTTATTTGATAACTGAAACACTCTTGTTTTGTTTTAAAATAGGGGAGAAATGGATTGTTTGAAGTCACAATTGTAAATTCACAAGTAGAACCACCTATAGCCACTTATGTTTTGTTGTTAGAACCAGCTGAAGTAACTTTAGTCGCTTCAGCACAAGCCAAAGTTTAAGTTGGCACCAAAAGAATATAATTTATATGTCGTCCATGAACTTTTAGCTAAAAATTTTATGTTGTTTTGATATATTTTAGGATTGTTCGACCTAGATGTCAAAAAAGAGAAAAAGTTTAAAAAAGGAGGAGCAAAATACTAGTGGCCCATTTTGTGGTCCATAGAACTAGGATGTAGTTCACAAAAAGGAAAATCTTACTGCAGAAAAAGACAGATAATCCAAGTTTGAAAACCCATTCTACAATCTCATTTTGCAGTCTGCATTTTAATTTTGCAAACTGCATTCCTGTTTGCGGTCTAAATCTTGAAGACTGTCCAAGACCTATTCTGCTAACTCCTATAGCCATCTATAAATCACATTCTAGTTTAGTGATCTACATTCTAGAAATGCGGTCCCTTGTTGAAGTTGCAAAAGTTGACAGAAGACGTAGGGCTCAAGTTGAAGACCCACTCTGCAATGTCATGTACAAAAATGTGGACCGCAGACCGGTCTGTTGTCATAGAGTGGGATGGAGGTGGAAATTTCATAATTTTAGTGCTCCAATTTTTGAGCCTTTAAAAGGCATTTCTAGGATTTTGTGATACATTGGCTATTATTTTTTTAGAGTTGTCTTGTCTTGTCGAGGTGTATCCACCATTGACAAGCACTCATTAAATACTATTATGTGATAATTGAAGATTCCAAGTACTTTTGAAGAATTTTTTTCTTGCATCTCTCTTTATTTATCGTAAGCATTAATGCTTCTTTCTACTGTATTCTTTCTTAACTCAATTATTACTAGCATGAGTGGCTAGACCACATAACTAGGATTGTGGGACCTAATGTGGAGGTTATGTAGTTGGATCTTCTAATATAGTATTTTTCATAGTGTGTATTGCATGAATACTATTCATTCTTTCATTATTAGTGGTTGCAAACATTACAATACGCTTTTATTCTTAACTTGCTTGACAAAAGAAGTTTAGATTACGAAAAAGAATGAATAATGGAGATTTGAGGCTTTGAACCTTTATCTTATGACTTGAGCTATTATAATAAAAGTCAACCCATAATTCATGATGAGGGTTTATTAGTAGATATTCAAGTGTTAGAAGGACTTCGAATGACATTCCTTTACTTGGGTCGGAAGGCTTAAGAGGAACCTACGAATCATAGATTATGTTCATGCATTCACCTGAGTAAAATTCATAAAATAGACACAAT
>JACEIK010003771.1:0-22034 GCA_018107945.1 Datura stramonium | reverse complement strand
ATCTTAGCCAACTTTTATTATAGAATTTGTCACACAAACAAATCATTAGTTTTTAATCAAATTAATTAATATCCCTTTTTTTACCTCTTAGGAACTTAGGCTTTAAGTCGGATATAGACTAACGACATGAATTTCTTGTGTTATTTCTTGTGGGGTTCTATTCAGACCCAATTGGATTCTATATTTGATCAATGACCTCTTATACCTCTTAAACTGTGTAATTTGGGTGATATCACATTTCATATAAAAATAAAAAGAAAGAAATCTTAATCTGAAATATTTTAAAGTGTATGGTATTTGTCTAGACTACAAGTTTCTAAACCCAAAAGTGTAAAAATTGGGCCAAAACTCGTTGACTGTGTTTTCATAGGATATACAACAAATAGTAAAACATATCAATTTATGGTTCACAAATCAGAAAGTCTCAACATTCATGTGAATACAGTAACTAAATCAGATAATATTGAATTCTTTGGAAATATACATCCATATAAAAATAAATGTAGCGTCTAGCATTATATCTAAAAGACCTCGGGAAGAAGCAAATGAACATATTCATACTGAGGAAAATCTAAGGCATGGAAAACGTCAAAGGACATCCACATTCTTCAGACCAAATATTCTAATATTTATATTGAAAATGGAGAATCAAACTTTTAATGAAGCTATGTCTTCCATAGAAGTATATTATTGAAAAGTGGCAATCAATAGTGAAATAGAATCCATATTGAATAATTATACTAGAAAATTGATTGATCTTCCTCTAGAAAATAAATCCTTAGGTTCTAAATGGATTTTCAAGAGAAAAATTAAGATGATGGCGCTATTAACAAATAACAACAAGAGTTGTTGTCAAGAAATTAGACAATGAGAAGGTCTTGATTATTTTGACATATACTCGCCAAGAACAAGGATTACATCTATTTGGATTTTAATAGCATTGTTCGTTGTGTACGATCTTCAAATCCATCAAATGGATGTTAAAACAACCTTCTTAAAAAAGATTTGGAGAAAAATATATATATAAAATAATTCAAAGGGTTTGTAGTCTCGAAAAATGAAAAAAACGTATGTCTACTTGTAAAGTCACTTTACAAACTAAAATAAGCACCCAAATAATGACATACAAGATTTGATCAAGCAGTATTAGCAAACGAATTTAAGATTAGTGAGTGTGATAAATGTGTTTATATTAAGAACACTCCAAATCATATAGTCATAGTTTGCTTATGTGTTGATAACATGTTTATAATGAGTAAAGACATTGCCGACATAAATGCTACTAAGCATATAATTTTTTAGGAAATTTAATATGAAAGACATAGGAGTTGCCGATCTAATTCTAGAAAATAAAATTTAAAGGAATCCTCTATAATACTTGAACAATTAGTAAACTTGAGTTTAGTTTCAATAAGAACAAGGTGTTATCAATAACTCATTATCAAAAAGGTATTTTTACAACCTTTTGTACCATACTCTAGGTACCTGTTTTTATCTATATAGAGCTTTATTCATCTTGTACACATGATTAGGAAGCTCATGACTCTCAAATCCCGGAGGTTATGGCACATAGAATTTTTCTGTTAGATATCCATTTATGAAGTCACTCTTAATATCCATCTAGTAGAGTTTGAACTTTATGGTAGAAGAAAAATTTATAAGCATACATATGGCTTCCATTTTGGAGACTAGCATGAAGGTTTTGTCGTAGTAAATTCCTTTTTCATGGTTGTAGTCTTGCACTACCAACCTAAATTTTTTCCTTGTGATATTTTCTTGACCATATAGTTCATATTTAAAGATCCACTGAGTTTAAATGATAGTTCTATCCTCAAATTTGGGTTCCAAATTTCATATATTATTTCTTTCAAACTGATGAAGCTCTTATTGCATTGCAATGATTCAATTGAAATCCTGAAGAGATTCTTTTATATTTTTTGCCTTAATCATTGAGAGGTAGACCGTGAAAGCATATAAATATTTGAATTTGGAAATTTTTATAACACCTGAGCTTATAGAAGTTATGGCATTCTCAATTGGATGTGTCTTCTTATATTTCAGTTGCTTCCTTGAATGACTGAGGGATCAGGTTCTTCATTAACAACCTCTGTCAAGCTTTCTCTATTTGTTGTGCATTATGTATGTATTGCATACGTATAAAGTCTCACTTCTTGAAGTAAGAAACAAGGTCTAGGTAAATTTGGAATAGTCATCAATAATTACAAACATGTACCTCTTTCCTCAACTTTTCACTCTCATATGTCCATATAGATCCATATGAAATAGTTTCAATGGACAAGATGTACTGACAATCTTCTTTGACTTGGATGAAGATTTAACATGTTTTCCCTAGCACAAGCATCACATGCCTTGTGTTCATTGAGTCTAACTATTAAAAGATCAGAAATCAGTTCCTTTGAGATTAATTTGTTGATCAGAGATATAGTAGTATATCCTAGCCTTTTATTCCATAACAATGAGTCTATTTCATGTGCATTGAGACTCAGGCTTGCTCTCCAGGAGAGTTCATGATATGTGATATGTACACATCTTTGTATTTTTTTCCCTTTGAAAATTAATTTTCATATTTTTATTTTGTGATAGTGTAATATTTAGATGTAAAAAGAACTTGATTCCCTTTATCACAAATTTGTGACATGCTTAGTAGATTGTGTCTTAAGTCATCTACATTGTACACCTTCTTAATTCCATATGATGGAGATTTTTTAATTTTTTCAATTTCAATTATATCTCTAATTTACCATTGTCAAAGCCTACACTTCCTCCTGGATTTAATACTAATGTATCACGACCCGAACAGAGGCCGGATCGAGACACGGGACAAAGAACCCTGAAAGGCTCCAAGTAAATGCATGGCATGAACATAACATCTAACTCATTCAATAAAATGGAAGACCAACATGAACAACATAGCAAAAGTCTAAACATAACATAACATCTGAATACATACATAAGTCTGAAGCTGAATACAAACTATGTCCGAAAAGCCTCTAATACTGACAAGTTGATGGGACAAGACCCAATTAACTCACTGTGGTTTGAAAACTAAAATACAGAACATACATGAATAGAAAGGCCCTCGCAAGATGAGGACACACCAACTGCGACTCGTGAAGTACTAATGTTGGGAATCTGGCTATCGGTGGGACTGATTTTGGATATCAGAGCCTATATCATAAAATGATACAACATAGAGTATGCGATCAATACGTGGAATGTATCGAGTACGAAAGGCAACTAAAACCGCTAAGTAAGTAAAATCATAAATCATGCATATAATAAAACATAATCAAGATAAGATTCTGAGAGTAGGGTTTGCATGCTATTTTTTGAAATAATGATCTGAACATAACTAAACATCATAACTGAATCAAATGACCCAAAGCTGAAAATTGATAATCATAAGTAAAATAGAACATTGGGTCAAACATGTTAAAAGCATAATATCATGACTGATGTACATGCATAATTGAAATCATGAGGAATAATGGGAGATTCGTCATATAACCGACATTACCATGATAAAGCTTATGTGGTCCCGACTATCACATTCAAGTGGGCAGAGCCGTCCAAAGCTTTGCCAGGGATAAGGATGCTACCATGATATCGATATCAAGCTGAAGGCCCCTTGGGGGCAGGGGAAGCTCACAAAGAGGGTCCCAAATAACCTGAACATACCTACGTTGGTGCGTAGTTCTGAGGCATAGGGTTGATTGACCCTTAGCCTACTCAATGCTAGACACTACTCCCAAACACATGCATATGCTCTCAATCATTTTTCAACTAAGCTAAACCATCGCCTAGTGACAAAGCTGACTCATAACATATATACATAAATCTGAGATCATAACATGAAGAGCCTTGGCTCAAATCATACCACAAGCTGGAAAAGAGTGGGAGTCTTAGACTCCAAAATCAAGTGGTAAGCTAATTCATGAAATCATAAAAACATACTTGATCATATGGGCTTGCCCAATACTTAAACATGCTTGAAATCACTTGATTCACGTTGAAAACATGAACATAGACATGGGTATTTCGAAATCATACTTTCTTCATGGTGTTCCCGACGAGTCGTGGTGATGACCCGTCACCAACACTGCCTGCTTCCCTTCTTACTTCAACCATCTTTGACCACGGGTAACCTAACGGATCGTGGGGATGACCACGACTCGTGGTGACACCCGTGGTCACCCAAAACTTCAAATTTTCAACCAAGTCCAAGCCTTTCCCCATGAGTAACTTAATGACTCGTAGGGTTCCTGACGGGTCACTAGACGAATCATCTTGTGGCCTGATGCAAAAAATCCTGTTTTCTCCGTTTCAACTCCCAGGTCAGATCTTAGAGTTTCGAGGTATTACAATATCTCTCCCTTGAGAACATTCATCCTTGAATGTTGAAAATCATATAGAAAATCAGGGAAATGAAATCATCATACTCAAATACTGCACATATGTGCTGAAAACTGATGGAGTGACTGTCTCTAATTTGAACTACATGGCTGAACTGAATTCCTGAATCACACATACATTCATTAACATGAAAGAAACTGGGGTACATGAGCTGAACATGAAACTGAATAGAGTACTAAGGAGGAAACTGATACCTCAAGCTGAAATTGAGCCGGAAGGAAATAGATGCGGGTATTTAGCCATCATATCTGCTTCGGCTTCCCATGTAGCTCCCTCAACATGTTGACTCCGCCATAAAACCTTGACTGAAGCTACTTCTTTGTTTCTTAGATTACGAACCTGAAGATCCAGTATTTCCACCGAAACCTCCTCATAACTAAGGTTGTCCTTCACACCTACTCTCTCCACCGGAACAACTAGAGCCAGGTCACCCAAACACTTCTTTAAGAGTGATACATGGAAAACTGAATAGACTGAAGCTAATTTTGGGGGCAACTCCAATTCATATATACCTTGCCAACCATTTTCACAATCCAGTATGGGCAACATAACGAGGGACTAAGTTTCCCTTTCTTTTTGAACCTCATCACTCCCTTTATGGGAGATACCTTCAGAACACCCAATCTTCGACTTCAAACTCAAGTTCTCTCCTCACATCCGCATAGGACTTTTGACGACTCTGAGTTGTTTTCAACCTGTCCCTTATAAGTTGAACTTTATCCATGGCCTCATGGACTAAATCTAGACCTATCACCGCATCTTCACCAACCTCAAACCAACCAATAGGCGATCTACATATCCGCCCATAGAGAGCCTCAAACGGAGCCATCTGAGTGCTAGAATGGTAGTTGTTGTTATACGCAAATTCAATAAGAGGAAAATGATCATCCCAACTACCCTTGAAGTCAATTACACACGCTCTCAACATGTCCACGAGAGCCTGAATAGTCCGCTCCGCTTGGCCATCAGTTTGCGGGTGAAACGCTGTGCTAAGCTTGACCTGAGTACCAAGTCCCTTTTGAAACGATCTCCAAAACTAGGAGGTGAACTGTGTACCTCTATCCAATATGATGGAAAAGGGCACTCCATGAAACCGAACTAGCTCCTGAATGTACCACTTAGCATAATCCTCCGCTGAATCGGTAGTTTTGACCGAATAAGTTGCTTTAGGCAACCTGTCCACAACAACCCAAATGGAGTCATACTATCGACGAGTGCGAGGAAACCCTATGATGAAGTCCATATTGATCTCATCCCACTTCCAAGTAGGAATACTGATGTCTTGAAGTACACCTCCTGGTCTCTGGTGCTCAACCTTCACTTGCTGACAATTCGGACACTTAGCCACAAACTCTGCTATGTCCTTCTTCATGTCATTCCACCAGTAGACTTCCCGTAGGTCATGATACATCTTAGTGGCACCTGGATGTATAGAGTATCTGTAACCATGAGCCTCATGCAACATCCGATCTCTCAAATCATCAACATCCAGAACACACAAATGACCCTGATATCGAAGCACCCCATCTCCCCCTTTGGAGAAGACCTCCACCTTTTGATTCTGAATGGCTTCCTTCAACTTCACCAAGATAGGATCCTCGTCCTGTCTAGCTTTTACATCAGTCACCAAGGATGATTCTAACTTGTTCTAAACAATAACACCACCATCGATCGCGTCAACCAAACGAACTCCCAACGGTGCAAGCCGATGCACATCCTTCACCAGCTCCTTCCTCCCCTCATTTACATGGAACACACTCTCCATAAAAATCCTACTAAGAGCGTCTGCTACCACATTAGCCTTTCCCGGATGGTAAGGACACTCATATCATAATCCTTCAACAGCTCCAACCACCCTCTCTGACGTAGATTAGATCCTTCTGGGTAAACACATATTGTAGGCTTTTGTGGTCTGTAAACACATATACATGAACCCCGTACAAATAGTGTCTCCAAATCTTCAAGGAAAATACTACCGCTTCCAATTCAATATCATGAGTTGGATAATTCTTTTCATGAACCTTCAGCTGCCCGGAAGCATATGCTATAACCATACCATGCTGCATCAATACACAACAAAGGCCAATCCTCGAAGCATCACAATATACCACAAACCCATCGGTACCCTCAGGTAGGGTCAATACAGGTGCTAAGGTGAGTTGAGTCTTCAACTCCTGAAAGCTCCTCTCACAAGCCTTCGACCACTGAAACTTCACTTTCTTCCGGGTCAATTAAGTCAACAGGGCTGCAATGGATGAAAACCCCTCAACAAATCTCCGATAATACCTAGAGAAACCCAATAAACTCCTGATATCCAAAGGATTCACCGGTCTAAGCCAATTCTTCACCACTTCTATCTTTTGAGAGTCCACCAGTACACCCTCACTTGACACCACATGGCCCAAAAATTCCACTGAGTTCAACCAAAACTCGCATTTACTGAATTTAGCATAGAATTGGCGATCCTTGAGAGTGTGTAGCACCACCCTTAAATAAGTAGCACGCTCCTCCTTGCTCCAAGAGAATATGAGGATGTCATCTATGAACACAATCACGAACATAACCAAATATGACTTGAACACCCTGTTCATCAAATCCATAAAATCTATAGAAGCATTCATTAGTCCAAAAGACATAACTACAAACTCATAGTTACCATACTGAGTCCTGAAGGCTGTCTTCGAAATATCGCTCTCCCGAACTCTGAGATGATGGTATCCGGATCTAAGAACTATCTTTGAAAAGCACTTAGCACCCTCAAGCTGGTCAAACAAATCATCAATCCTGGGGAGAGGATACCTGTTCTTGATGGTGACCTTGTTCAATTGTCGATAATCAATGCACATACGAAGAGAACCATCTTTCTTGCAAACAAAGAGAACTGGTGCACCCCATGGGGATTTGCTAGGTCTGATGAATACCTTGTCTAAAAGATCCTTCAACTGCTCCTTCAACCCCTTTAGCTCAACTAGAGCCATTATGTAAGGAGGAATAGATATAGGTTGCATATCGAGAAAAAGGTCAATACCAAAATCGATCTCCCGCTCGGGAGGAATTCCTGGCATATCATCTAGGAACACTTTTGGATACTCAAATACCACTGGAACTGATTGGATAGTTGGGGTCTTGTAAGTAGCCTCCTTAACCCTAACTACATGGTACACACAACCCTTAGAAATCATCTTTTCGGCCTTTAAGGTAGGAAATGAAATGACCTACAGGCACAGTTGAACTACCCTTCCACTCTAAGACTGGTTCACTCGGAAATCTAAACTCTACTGCATGGGTTCTACAATTGACTAAGGCATAGCATGCAAACAACCATTCCATGCCGAGGATAACATCAAAATCATTCATGGCTAACTCGACTAAATCTACTGAGGTGAATTTCTGAAGGACTGTGACAGAGCAATTTCTATACACCCATCTAGTTATAACCGAACCACCAACTGGAGTACAGACTGAGAAGGGTTCTGATAATATTTCGGGACTGACTCTGAAACTACTAGCAATATAGGGCGTCACAAAAGATAATGTAGCCCCTGGATCTAGAAATGCATATAAGTCAAGATGGAAACTCGTAACATACCAGTGACTACATCTGAGGAGACTCCTTCTCCTGAGGGGATACTAGGGCATAGAATCTTTTTTGGCGTTGTCCACCACCTGTACTTGTAGACGCCCTCTATTGAGCTGGGCGTGCTGGTGTACCTGCTGGACTAGAAACTGGGCCTTGACCCTTATCATGAACCTGTTTAGCTGTTGGACAATCTCTAAGCATATGTCTGGGATTTCCGCACATGAAGCAAGCACCTGTACCAACCAAACACTGCCTTGTGTGTCTCCAGCCACATCAGCTCTACTCTAGAGGGCTGATCTCTGGGGGTCTGCTACTCTGACCTCTCAAGCCTGATGCTCGTCTCCTCTGATCATGCCTGGACATGGATGGCACACTTATAGCTGAAGGCGCTGAGGCTAAAGATCTCTAGTGGAACTGCTGATGGTGCCCACTAGGTCTCTGCTAGGAGAATCCGAAGCTATCATTCCTGGCCCTCTTGTCCTCTCTCACTCGCTCGCTCATCTGTACCACCTCCACTGCTAGGCGTACAGGACTATCCGAGCAAAGTCAATGTCCTGAAGAAACATCGTGGTCCAACAATCCTTGACCAAGTAGTCTACTATCCAGTACACAAACCTGCTCACTCGGGCTCTCTGATCTGCCACCATCTCAGGTGCATACTTGGATAGATGAGTGAACTCCAAGATATACTCCTGAATGATCATATTCACCTACTTTAGATTCACAAACTTGGCTACTTTGATCTCCCTCATCTCCCGAGGAAAGAACCGATCTAGAAAAGCGGCATGAAACTCATCCCAACTGATAGGGCCTACTCCCACTGCCCTACTATCTTTCCATTGCTTGAATCAAATGTGTGCAACCCCCTTAACTGGTACGAGGCCAAATCAGCGCACTCCTCCTCAATCACCCCCATAATATGGATGATCTTCGAAACCTCCTCAATGAACTCATGTGGATCATTGTCCACCTTCGATCCATGGAACTCGGAAGGGTTCATCCTCATAATCCGCCGCATTCCCGTTCTGAGGTACATGCACTACAGTCTACTGATTGACCTGGGCGGTCAAGGCCTGGGCTAACATCTGAATGTCTTTCGTGAACTCTGCGTGGGCAACCGGCTTGGGTACGTGCCCCTCATGGGTTGGTAAGGCCTGCTGGTTCCCGTCTCCATTGCCATTCTTGCAACCATTTCTGTTTTCATTTCTCCTTCCATTAACTCTACGGGGAATCATGATTTTGCAAAGGCGTACCACGAGTTAGAAGGATAGAGAGACATTTCATCGCATGACTTAGATCATGAAAGAAGGAAAAATTTCCTAAATGCCTCATAGCCTCTTCGTCATAAGTATGATGTGCTTCACACCCATGAAAAAGACTCTACATAGCGTGGCTTTCGGACACCCTCTGATATGAAGTTTGTCATGACCCGAACATAGGCCCGGATCGAGACACGGGACAAAGAACCCCGAGAGGCTCCAAATCAACCTATGGCATGAACATATCATCTAACTCATTCAATAAAACAGAAGACCAACATGAATAACATAGAGGAAGTCTAAACATAACATAACATCTGAATACATACATAAGTCTGAAGCTAAATACAAACTATGTCCGAAAAAACTCTAATACTAACAAGTTGATGGGAAAAGACCCCAACTAACTCACTGTGGTCTGAAAAATGAAATACATAACATATATGAATAGAAAGGCCCTCGCAAGATAAGGACTCACCAACTGCGACTCGAGAAGTACTAATATCGGGAATCTGGCTATTGGCGGGACTGAGTCTGGATATCGAAGCCTGTATCATAAAATGATACAACATAGAGTATGTTATAAATATATGGAATGTACCGAGTATGCAAGGCTAGTAAAACCGCTAAGTAAGTAAAATCATAAATCATGCATATAATAAAACATAATCAAGATAAGATTCTGAGAGTAGGGCTTGCATGCTATTTTATGAAATCATGATCTGAACATAACTGAACATCATAACTGAATCAAATGACCCAAAGCTGAAAACTGATAATCATAAGTAAAACTGAACATTGGGTCAAACATGTTAAAAGCATAATATCATGACTGATGTACATGCATAATTGATAACACTCAAACCATACCTCCTACCAAAGTATGAAGTGGACATTGTCAATAAACAACCCAACTAAAGGTTGGGGTCAATCCCACAGGGAATATGGAAGAGCTAGATTACAGCCAGTAAGTGAACTTGTTAGGTAGTTACTCCAAAATTGGGGGATTCTAAAGAAAAATAATAATAAAAACAATTATCAAAAGTTTAGTTTTGAATCAATATTAAAGGATAACTAGGGTTTGTGTTCCCCGTGGATTCATAACTGCTTTAGGTATACACTCGTGATCATCACCAATACTTACTTATAGAACTGATAATAAAGGTTCATTCAAACGACCGACCAGTCCCTATTAAATGACTATGCTCAATCACTTGACCAAGTCTCATGAGCAATTTCAAACTATCCGTTATCACTAAATTCCAGATTTAACTATCCTTCGACCACAGCTCAAGTTAATACAATGATCATCAAAATCAAGGCTCCATTGTAATTCTCTTTTCCTAATCTCTACCTCTTAGACCTAAGCAAGTAAAGAATTCAGGCAAGTCCTAACATTGCGCACCGTTAAAAAGAAATATTTAGGCATGAAGAGAATACAATATAAGCATTTAGTATTGGTTTAGACTCACTTTGTGCAACCCTAGCTTTTTAATCTACCATGGTTCCCACAACCCTAGCTATGGAGGTTTTAGCCTCTCAGAGTTGTAAGATTGTGATTTGCATTCATGATTAAGAACATAAATCAATACTTACAATTATGGATGAGAAAGAAACTTCGTTTAATAAATCAGCAAAATCTTCAAGAACAAGTAGAAGGAACAAGAAGAATTCAAGAAAAGATTGATCACAAGTCGAATCAACTCAATTCTCTCCTTTCTCAATGTTTTCTAACTATTCTCTCGCATCCACACACGTTCTCTTGAAAAATAAAACATAAAACATATTTAGACAGACATAAAAATCCTTTTCCTAGGCTAATAGGGTGAATTTCCATATCTGGCTCCACCAGTGCCACGACCAATCCTACGATCCGTACCATGAACCTACGAGTCGTACCTTCCTCTTGTACATTGTTGACTGGCTGAATTTTGGCTCAGTGTTGGATCCTAGTACGACTCGTACCTGTGTCCTAAGAGTCATACTATACTTCCGTGGCTTGACTCTAAGACTTTGAAATAATTCTGAAGTCCATCACGAATGCTATGGTACGACTCGTACCTTCGTTCCACGATTCGTACTGTCTATCCATAGCAGGAGCCAGCCTCTTGTGCAAATCTTCTGAATCTTTTCACGACTTTTTCACCACGACTCGTACTGAGACTATTATAATGCACCTCTTTATCCTTATCCTTCTACAACTTCTCACGACCATCAGTACGACTCATAAGACCTTCTTATGGCTCGTACTATGAACTGTGAGTTGAGTCTATTTTATAAACTTTCAGGCTATCCTTTGCGCATTTTATCTCCAACACCAATTTATCCTGTAACCAAAGGAAAAGTGTCTTATATCCACATAAATATACTTAAGTCCATGCTATTTTCTCAGTTTTGAGCATCGAAAGTGCTGTAAATCCACAGAACATCAACACCCTCAACTTAAGACTTTTGCATGTCCTTGGGAAAAGAAAAGAAAAACTAAACACGATGCTCAACTAGAAAATAAACTTAAAATACTACAACCAGTACTTAAATAAAACTTGCACTTTTCATATAACCTATTCTGACCTTTTTTTCATGGACCCACATCAGCTAATGTACTACAAGCAACCACAAAACATAATAAACAAGGATCAAGACATGTCATCTAGCTATCAACAGGCAATCAAGTCATCACCAATATTTTCACACAGACCAATGGTAAAAGTAAACATAATCCATGTACCCTCACAATAAATGAAGTCCCCACTCATATATATACAGTGTAAAATATTGCATGGGACTAAACAAGTAAGGCGCTCATGCTCACAAAGAAGTTTCAAGTACCATGTATTAGATACCATAAGTTTGCCCTTATTTTCTCTGCTTTGATTTTTCCGATGGTCAAATTAGGATCACTATAGGACTTGATATAGCTTGTAAAGTAGTCTTAGGGCTGGACATGATAAAGATGAGAGATTTTTAAGTGACTATCCCTTCCTTGGAACTACATACATTGACTTCACCTTTTACCTACTTCACCCTTTATTACTTCATTCCCTTTTCTTCCCTTATCATCTCTTTTATTATACATTTGCATGGGTGTGGTGTATTTTCAACTTTTTCAGTATTTTATTTTCTTTCAAAATTTCTTTTTCAAGATTCTCAATATCTTTCATCTCTTTTCTTTTCACCTCACCACACCTCATTTTCACACTTTTTTCTCTTTTCTTTCCTTTTTTCTCGCTCCCACCATCTACGCACCCCTATTCTATCCACCCTTAACTTAAGCATTTTGCCTATGTTGAGGTTCACAATATCCAAGGAAGGACCAGGGCCAAAATAGATTTATTATAAACAAATGGGTACAGTTCATTGGTTAATCAAAGAAAAAATATGGGTCAATTAAGGCTCAAACTTGAGATCAAGGGATTCATGTAGTTTTGGTAGGGTCATATAGGCTAAAAGTGAGCTAAACAAAAATGTCCTATGATCATATCCTAACCAACCATCCTTGGCCTATCCAAAGACCAACCGGGTAAGTTCTAGATCTTCAACACAATACCGAACTAAGTACTATACCTCACTCACTCATGGTACATGAACTATTTTCACCTCACCTTTCTTGTTTATACATGGCTTAACAAAACTACTCAGGTTAATAAACTAAATGACATCAAAAGATCCACAGAAATCATGCTATGCGGTTACAAATACATAGCTAATGTATCAAAAAATTTTAAAATAGGGTCAAATTTGAAATTTTCAAACATCAAAATTAGTGCAATTTATTGGCTGAGTAATCCTAAGCTACTTTCTAATCAAACAAAAATCACAAACTAATAAAAATAAAAATCCTAAACATGTCGATTCTACTACATAGCATGCCTGAGGGAAAAGAAACACGGCAAGAAAAACCCTTAGACGAATCAAAAATTTCAAAAAATCACAAGTACACCCCTCCCTTTTTTTGAAAAGTAAGCTTTTGGTCCCTGATGTATGAACTACAAGAACATAGGGAAGAGAACATACCTGTAGCGCTCTAAGCGCTCCTGTCATCCTGCGAAGGCGGTGCCTCCGCTGCAATCGTGGTGCTAGCGGCAGCCGGCGCGCTCAATGATGTGTCAATAGGGGGAGTAGCCCCCCAATAGTCGTGGCCGCATCGACGGCCTCTATAACAATCTGGGATGAATGTGGCTCACTCGAAGGGTCACGTCCACTGGCAAGCTCGGGTTGAACCATGGTGGAGCTACCTGCTCCTCTAGCTCGCTCTTGCAGCTTAGACAAATGTGTGTCATGAGTCCGCAGGCTCTCTACTCTGGCTTGCTTGTTCTCTTTTCTCTCCTTCTTCCTTCTCTTTCTCAGGCTCTCCTCTCCAGAATCCTCAACAGCTCTTTTCTTCCCCTTATCACCAACAGCTACCATCGACTCCCAATATGCCGCCAAATTAATCTCCTCATTAGGCTCGGCATCTAGGTCTAAAAGAGTGGGGGCTGTGATAACTATCGGTTGTCATGATGACAACTCAACTACTTGGCTCCAAAGAGCCCCCAACTCCGCACGTAGACTCTGGTATATGTCTACTTCTCCATCTGTACGTTGAATCGACTCTCAAATCCGTCTAGGAGAGCATGTAGAATCTGAGTTGCTACCTCTATCTCTAACTTGACCTATGGCTTTACATTTTCTATCATGGACTGAATCTTTCACTCCGCCATGGTCAACCATTTTTCCAGCTTCTGGAGGAAGTCCAGTGGCACCAAAACATGCCCTATTGGTGTCTGATTCTACAGGCTAGGCAGTGGTGCAGCTGAGGTGCTAGGAGCTGACTCTTAATGACATGCATCTATAGCTAGTGTCTCGCTCTACTCTTGTGTAATAGGGACATTCACCTATGCATCCCCTGCTGGCTGGACTGCTGGAATCGCGGCGGGAATCCAAGCTCGACTTACCGGGTTCATCTCATCCCGGATAAGGCCTATGTCTGCAATCCTCTGGCCTCAATCAGCCTCTCCTCGCCCCATCGTACTGGCACCCCTACCTCTTTGCATAACCTGAATACAAGATGCGGGAATGGGATGGTAGTGCTCACTCCCACCGCCCAGTCTCGTATCTCCTCTACTATGATTCTCGGGATATTTATGGGGTAATAGGACATGAGGCATGCCACCAAAGCTGCCCTATCAGCACTCAATGTGTTGTCATTGACTGTGGGTGCTAACCGATGGCGCACTAGTGTCCAACAGGCTTAAGCTATGAAATTGAGCAAGTTCTTTGTCACCTTCTTTCCACCAGTAACCCACTCAACTTCTTCCTTGTTCTCAGCAATCACCTCTACCAACCATTTCAGCTGCCTCTTCCGCTCTTCCAAACCCAGCTGCCTAATCTGCTTCATTGCCTCCACCCTGTACTCGTATTCTGGCATCATTCTTATAGGCAGAAACTGAGGTCCATACAATATTCGAGCGATGGTCCTCTTAGATATATCAACCTCTCGACCTCGAACCATAACACTCTCCATACGGGGTTGGTCTTTTATTTTCTGCCCCTCCTTCGCCTTTAGCTCCATGGTGGCCAAATAGTTAGCGTAGAACTCTCGGATCATTTCTGCTATATACTGGGGTGGAGTCTTGGCCATCCACTCGAAACCATAGAAACTGAATATCCACTTTATCTCCTCAACTTTGTTGAGTGAGTTAGTGAGGATCCGCAGCTCTTCTTGGATGCTTCTCCTTGGTTTATTTTTGGCAGTGAGAGATATGCCCTGCTCATAGATCTCTCTAGCTCCTGGCACTCTCCACCGGACTGTGCGGTTCTCTCTGGGTGGGGTCTGTTCCTGTGCATCATTAGGATCCTCCTCCTCTGATCCTTCACTGCCACTTTCCTCTCCAGTTTGGGTCTCTCCTGACCATTCTTCAGCATTTGAGTCGTTTCCTGACTCCTGATGTTCTTCTCTAGCTCCCTCCTCAGACTGGGGAGCTTGAGCAAATGTGGCAGTGGCTTCTTAGGCTTGGGCCTTTGCTTTTGTTTCATTGTACCTGTAAGAAAATAAGTTAGCATTCCATTTTCGAAAAACAAGAATCAGAAAGGAAAGTTTCAGATTCTCATCATGGGTCAACAGTATGGGTCGTACCATGAAGGTATGACTCGTATGAAGTCCCAGAAACTCTGTATGTTTATCATGACTCACAAGTACGACTCGTACCACGAAGGTACAAATGTACCTTAAGTCGTCTAATGGAGCCCCAACATTATTGTTTCTCTGGATTTTTCCACGACTCGTGGTACAATCAGTAGGTCAATTCCACGAGTCGTAGGAGAGACTTTTTTATGCAACCTTGTTCAATTCTATGGTACGAGTGCTCAGTACAACTCGTAGTGAAAAACTACGATCCGTACTATGCTTCATACCATCTTCAAGCCTTAGTCGAATTTCTTTTTCAGTTTGCAAAGGTTCTCTTTTCACATTTTTGGGTACTCAGATTTCCCCCGGGTCTAGGCATATCATTCAATCAATTTAACCCAAGCTCAATCCTCCCCTTTTTAATTACTACCTGCAACTCATTATGAATAGTTCATGCCCTAAGTTTATCAACATTATAGAGTATTACCCAATCATAAACAGCTTCCTAACACCCTGATCATTTTCCTTTTATTCACAGATTTTTCAAGCATAACTTATGACTCACAGGGGTTTTGACACCATCACTTTCGGCATATGGTTGTTATCCACATTCAAAGCAATATACTTACTTGTTAGATGCTTCTTCGACTAGTAATCAACGTGTAGGGTTTAGAGAAACTTGGTTTAAGCAAGAAGATTTGCTCGATTCTTCTGTGGTATGGGTTATGGGTGTGTCAAGTGAATGAGTATAGTTTGTGAGTCGTGGGTTGTTCTTGTGGGAGAGGAGTTGGTTTTGGGTATGAGGTTTAAATAGGTGAGGGGGCAGATTTAAAAATCTGGGTTGAGTCGGGTTAAGTTATTCATTTTACCCGTCATGACTCGTACCACGAGTCGTAGGAAGTCCCTACGACTCATCCCTTGGACTCGTAGGTTAGAATTTTAAAGACTTACCTGGGGACCTAAGAGTGCATCCTACGACTCGTACAACTGAGTTACGATCCGTATGATGACTCGTAGGTGAGAGCTTTGAATTATTTCTCTAATCCTCACCACGACTGCTGCTACGGCTCGTAGGATACCATCACGAGTCATACTGAGAGCCGTAGCAGCTATTGTTTCAGCCTCCTGTTTTTAGTTTCCCTGCACACTAAGCACACATTAGTTCAATAACTTGGGTTGCCTCCCAAGAAGCGCTTGATTTAACGTCGCGGCACAACGCAAGTGGCCTGGTTACTAAAACTTCACCAAACCACCACTTGGCTTGCCTCCTAAGAAGTGCCTGATTTAACATAACGACACGATGCAAGTCTCTTTACTACTCATAATTCGTTAGTGATTCATACTCATCCTCTAGTGATGAGATTACACTATATTCCTTGGGTTGCTTCATTGTCTGGTAGATGTTGAAAGTGACCTCTTCTTTTTCTAATCTAAACTTCAGTAGGTGAGCCTCCACATCTACTAGAGCCTGCCCAGTGGCAAGGAATGGTCGCCCCAAGATGATGGGGACCTCATAATCAACCTCACATTCCAAAATCACGAAGTCTGCTGGGAATATAAATTTGTCTACTTTGACAAGCACATTGACCCACTGGCTTTTTAATAGTCATGTCGATCATTAGTAGCCGCATGTTGGTCGGTGTGTGGGCTCCCAATCCCAATTTCTTGAACACTTCCAAGGGCATCAAATTAATGCTAGCTCCCAGGTCGCAAAGTGCCCTTGCAAACTCGACATTGCCAATCGTGTATGGTATAGTGAAAGCACTTGGGTCTTCCTTCTTCTGAGCTAGGACCTTTGTAGCTATGGCACTACAGTGATGTACATTGTTAACAGGCTCATATCTCACCGATCTCTTCTTAGTCACCAAGTCCTTCATAAACTTTTCATATCCTGGCATTTGTTCTAATGCCTCGACCAATGGTATATTCACAGATAGTTGCTTTAGCATTGAGAGGAATTTCTGGAACTTACCATTTTTTCGCCTTTTTCTTCATTCTTTGAGGGAACGGTGGAGATGGTCATGGGATAGCTTTATGCACTTGGGTTTCCCCTTGATCAATGTCAAGTTCCTTCTCACCTCTTTGGGCCTCGTGCAACTCACCATTCTCCATCTCAGCACTCATATCATCTTCCTCAATTATGCTCTCTTTATTCCGCTCAACTTCAACCGGGAAAGGGGGGTCAACTATGGTTTTGCCACTCCTAGTCATCACCTCCATACAATGGCCATCATTCTTTGGATTCTGGATGGTGTTGCTAGGCAGCGTACCCTTTTGTCTAGGTCTTAGTGATGCTGACAGTTGCCCAAGCTGCTGCTCAATCTGCTTGATGGCAGTTGCATGAGACTCCACTCTCTATCCCATACTTGATATATCTCCTTTAATTGCTCATCAGTGGACCTCACCTTTTTCAACATTTTGTCCATCATGCTTTCTAACTTTGATTGCCCAGCCTCCCTCTCTCGTGCATTAGGAGGCATATAAACTCCATCCCGGTCATTGCGGTAACCATCATTCCTTCTCGATTCTCCTTCGCACTCACAACCGTGGATCCTATCTCTGTACCCATTCCGGTTGTAGTTGTCGTTGTATTGATTCCGAACTTGATTTCAAAGAACCTTGGCACCAGTTGTCTTGTCCATACACTTGGACGTTGGCTCGGAAACCCGCCACTTGGCTATCTAGGAAGTTTGCCTCTTCCTCAAAATCAGAGTGATCAGCTCCTTGCTCCATTCCTTGAGTTCTTACTGCATTTACCTTTTTGGCTCCAGCTCCTATAATATGCTTTGTCAGTAAGTCCAATGGTGTGCGCATATGAGCCAACTCCTAGTCGCGTTCTTCTTCTTTCCTTCGTTGGTTTGCAGTCAAACCAATAGCATATGTACCGACCACTGCATCAGCCTCCCTCGTACGCCACACCCTATTCGTCTTATTCACCTTGTCAAGAATAGTGGCAGATTGCTCCCAGGTGTGACTCATCAATGCTCCTCCTACCCTGTGTCTGCTACAACTTTGGTGCTATTATTCAAGGACCTGTAAAATATTTCCAACAAACTGTCATCTGGGATTTTGTGGTTCAGGCACTTTGTCAACTTCTTTTTGAACCTCAACCAAGTTTCATGAAGTGCCTCTGTCTTAATTTGTCAGAAATTGTAGATCTCGTCTTTTAGCTGCAACATTCTCGATGGGGGGAAGAATCTCTCCCAAAAGGCCTGTTAGCTCCCTCCATTTGGTTATGAAGTCGTTGGGCAACTCCGATAACCATAAAGTGGCTTTCCTTGATAGAGAGAACAGGAAGAGTCTGAGCAGTATGGCATCCTGGCTTACTCTGGGCAACCTGTATGCCCTGCATATTCTTACGAAGTTCATCAAGTGCAGGTTGGCATAATCAGCTGCATGACCACTGAACACCCCTTTCATGTTTAACAATTGAATCATGGTGCACTTAATGTCGAATTTGGTCCCAGCAGGCAATGGTGGTGGCACAATTGCTCCAGTCGACCCAACTTCATCAATGTTTGGGTCCTCATCATCAAAGAACTGAGGGGAAAATCTATGAGCTCTGTTGCCCCTCCCATGTTGACCAGCATTTACAACATCTTCTATGCCATCATTCGCATCTTGCAGTGCAGCTTGCCGAATTCCCCAGCAACGGCGCCACTTTTTGATGATGCTCAAACCATACCTCCTACCAAAGTATGAAGCAGACGTTGTCAATAAAGAACCCAAGTAGAGGTTAGGGTCGATCCCACAGGAAATATGGAAGAGCTCGATTACAGCCGATAAGTGAACTTGTTAGGTAGTTACTCCAAAATTGGGGGATTCTAAAGAAAAACAATAATAAAAACAATTATCAAAAGTTCGGTTTTGAATCAATATTAAAGGATAACTAGGGTTTGTATTCCCCATGGATTCATAATCGCTTTAGGTATACAATCGTGATCATCACCGATACTTACTTATAAAACTGATAACAAAGGTTCATTCAAATGATCAACCAGTCCCTATTGAATGATTATACTCAATCACTCGACCAAGTCTCGTGAGTTGGTTTCAAACTATCCGTTATCACTAAATTCCATATTTAACTATCCTGCGATCAAAACTCAAGTTAATACAATGATCATCAAAATCAAGGCTCCGTTGTAATTCTCTTTTCCTAATCTCTACCTCTTAGACCTAAGCAAGTAAAGAATTCGGGAAAGTCCTAACGTTGCACACCGTTAAGAAACATTTAAGAATGAATAGAATACAATATAAGCATTTAATATTAGTTTAGAATCACTTTGTGCAACCCTAGCATGTTAATCCACCATGGTTCCCACAACCCTAGCTATGGAGGTTTTATCCTCTCATAGTTGTAAGGTTATGATTTGCATTCATGATTAAGAACATAAATCAATACTTACAATTATGGATGAGAAATAAACTTATTTTAATAAATCAGCAATCTTCAAGAACAAGAAGAATTCAATAAAAGATTGATCACAATTCGAATCAACTCAATTCTCTCCTTTCTCAATGTTTTCTAACTATTCTCACACATCCACACACGTTCTCTTGAAAAATAAAACATAAAATGTATTTATATAGACATAAAAATCCTTTTCCTAGGCTAACAGGGTGAATTTCCATATCTGGTTCCGCCACTGCCAGGACCAGTCCTAGATCCGTACCATGAACCTACGAGCCGTACCTTCCTCTCGTACAATGTTAACTGGCTAAATTTTGGCTAAGTGTTGGATCCTGGTACGACTAATACCTGTGTCCTACGAGTCGTATTGTACTTTCGTGGCTTGACTATGAGACTTTGAAATAATTCTGAAGTCCATCACGAATGCTCTGGTACAACTCGTACCTTCGTTCCACGATTCGTACTGTCTATCCATAGCAGGAGTTAGCCTCTGGTGCAAATCTTCTGAATCTTTTCACGACTTCTTCACCACGACTTGTACAAGCTTTATACGACTCGTACTGAGACTCGTATAATGAACCTCTTCATCCTTAGCCTTCTGCAACTTCTCACGACCAGCAGTATGACTCGTAAGACCTTCCTACGACTCGTACTGTGAACTGTGAGTTGAGCCTATTTTATACACTTTCAGGCTATCTTTTGTGCATTTTATCTCCAACACCAATTTATCCTGTAACCAAAGGAAAAGTGTCTTATATCCATATAAATATACCTAAGTCCATGCTATTTTCTCAGTTTTGAGCATCAAAAGTGTTGTAAATCCACAACACATCAATAACTAAAATCATGAGGAATAATGGAAGACTCATCATATAACCGGCATTACCACAATAGAGCTTACGTGGTCCTGACTATCACACTCAAGTGGGTAGAACCTTCCAAAGCTTTTTCAGGGCTAAGGAAGCTACCATGATATCAATATCAAGATGAAGGCACCTTGGGGGAAGGGGAAGCTCACAAGGAAGGTCCCAAATAATATGAACATACCTAAGTTGGTGTGTAGTTCTGAGGCATAGGGTTGACTGACCCTTAGCCTACTCGGTGCTAGACACTACTCCCAAAAACATGCATATGTTGTCCATTGTTTTTCAATGAAGTTGAACCATCGTCTAGTGACGAAGATAAATTGTAATAATACATGCAAAATCTGAAAATATAACAGGAGGAGCCTTAGCTCAAATCATACCACAAGCTGAAAAAGAGTGGGAGTCTTAGACTCCAAATCCATGTGGTAAGTGTCTCGCCCCATTTTTCCTCGCGGAAAGCGGGACTCAACATGTGACGTCTCTTAAGGGTTGAAAAAGAGAGAGTCGCCACCTAACGAATTAAGGTGCGTTAGGGCACCGTTCTAAGCTAAGTTTTGTAACTAGGTCACCAGAGTCAGGCAAGGGCTTAAATTACCTCGAAAGGAAGGTGTTAGGCACCTTTCGAGGTCCACAAATGTGGTTCCCGGCCGGATTCATTAATGGGGAAATTAGCTAAGTGGACAAAATAAAGACTAATATTTTATTTTAACATCTATTGTATCTATGTATTTTAAGCAACAAACCTTTATGAAAAATAAATAAACCATTTACTAATTAGTGCAAACTAAGTGATGAAATGATAATTAATCTATTTGCTAATTGAGCATATAAAAGTTATTTTACGCAAATANATACAAAATTTAATATTATGTACTTAAATAAAGACTTAAAAAAAATATGAACACATAATAATATTTACATAAATACACATAATAATTTTTAAAACCTTTGATTGATATAGTTTTCGAAGAAAGGGTCAGCTTTCTTTCAAAAGTTAGGAATTAGACCTCGTAATTCCTTTTACTTTTCCGTTAACTATAGGTTAAGGGATAGTATTTTTATAAAAAAAATATTGCATCTATATATTTTATAAGGGTAATAAGCAATAACTTTAATCAAAATATAACAAAATGATTTTTTTTTTTGTGAAAAAGGCAATTTAAACAAAATATTAAGAGAAGGAAAGACCCAAGCAAACAACAAATAACCCCCGCCCCCCTTAAAATGTCCCCTTTCCACTATATCCATCTGTTTATTACAATGTTACAACCGATAAAAAGTGAATAAATAATATAAAGTACATAATGTGGACTAATTGGTTTCAAATAGCCGTTCTTCGTTCCAGCAACCCTCCAATGAATTCCGAAATAACTAA
>JACEIK010003770.1:139045-154095 GCA_018107945.1 Datura stramonium | reverse complement strand
CCAAAAATCTGAGATAGAGCTAGCCAGGCACCAGATGTGCTTAGGCTCACCAGTTAGCAGTCCAGGTCTTACTAGGGCACCAGGTGCCAGTCATACCCCCTAAGGCGGGGGGTGACAGGTCAGTACATGAAATGTACCGAGTATGCAAGGTAAGTAAAACCGCTGATTAGAATAAATCATTTAAAACATTTTATAACATATCATAAACATTCAACATGGGAGGAAAGGCATACATGCATTCTATCTGAATTCATAATCTTATCATAACATCACCATGCATAGCTTTATAACATCATGACTCACTCGAATGACTCAAAGCTAAAACATAACATTTATATCAAAAGCTGAACAATGAGTCAAACCTTACTTTTAGAGTATGCATACACAAGATAGACATCATCATGAGAAATGATATGTAAATTTTGACGATATAGAAAGTGGGAGACTTGTCACTTAACCGACATACCACCATAGAGCTTACATGGTCTGAACTATCACACTCATGTGGGTTGAGCAGACCATAACCTTTCCAGGGCGATGGATGATACGATGATATCAACATCAAGATGAAGGGCCAATCGGGCCAGGGATAGCTCACAAGGGAGGTCCCGATAATATAATAGTATCAACCTACATTGGCGCGTATTTTGGGACATAGGGTATTCGACCCTTAACCTGCTCGGTGCTAGACTCTTCTTTCAAAAACATGCAATGCTCTACATCATATATAAAGAAGCTCAACATCGTCTATGGACGAAGCTCAACATAAAATCATGCATGACTCAACATCTATGAAACGAAGCTCAACATTGTCCACTGACAAAACTCATTAATGAAATCATACATAGACTTGACATCATATAAAAATGAAGCTCAGCATTGTCCTTCGACTAAACTCAATAACGACATACATCTCAATTATAAGTTCATACATACGAGAAGCTTTATTTTGAAACATACCACAAGCTCAATCATAGGTGGGAGCATCTACTCCAAATCATGTGGTAAGCTACATGTAGAAATATTTACTCAACATAACACAAGCTAGAATTCATAATAAAATTAGAAAATTTCACTTCAAACAATGTGGTAAGCTTTTGTCGGGAAAATCATCGCTTTAATCAACATGTGGGCATCACCCAAAGCTCTATCATTATAGAATCCAATTGATTATTTAGGAAACCTCATCAAAATCATGGGTAGTTTTAGGAACATGCTTTTCATCATCACACATACCATAAATCACCTCTTTTATGCACTCTTCAACCATGGGCGTTTTAGATTCAAATTTTAGAAAATAATGTTTATAAGGGAAAACAACTTAGAATCCGCCCAAGCTTCATAAATCAATAATATAAATATAATCTAATCATACCTATGTGTAGAGATTGAAGAATCATGTAATTGGGCAAAATCCCATACTTGATCATAGATAATTTATCACATTTTGATAGGGATTGTGCATGGGTGTGGAAGGAAACACCCACTCATAGACTTACATACCTGGGAATGGTGAATTCTAACACCCTTTAAAAGCCCAAGCTGAGATTCCAATGGAAACCTTATGATTTTTCCTTGAATCTCCTCTTCAATCCTTCAAACTTGCATGCATGAGAATAATGGCTTAGGATAGGTTTTACCCTGCTTAAAACCCACTAATACGAGCCTTGAACGACGTAGTATAGCTCTTAGGAATTTAGAAAATTACGAGAAATCCCTTACTAATTCGCAGAAAATAACCGATAGGTGACCCTAACGGGTGACCTGATGACTCGTTACTAGGGCCAACGATCCGTTAGGTTGCTTGTCAAGTACATTGGATGACCTACCTACTGAGGCTCGTAACGGATGACTTAACGACTCGTCCCCCATGGAGACGACTCATGGCCACCTTCCGTCTGGTAAATTTCCTTAACATTCAACCTGCTTGCTCACGACTCACCTCACGAGTCGTTGGGACTGGCTCCCGGGATATAACAATAGTAACCCTCATTAGAGTTAACCCTAGCTAGCTGGATTGTTGTATATGATATTTGGTAGTTTGGATGCTACTGCCTATAGGGTTATGCTGGCAGGATCAGTATGATATTCGGAGGGACTAGAGTAAGGCCATAAAGGCCATATCCAATTTCCAGAGCTTCTATTATGACCCATAGTGAAGCCAAGGCTCAGGGTCCAACTACAACAGTTATACTATAGCCCATAGTCGAGCCAAGGCTCGGGGCTCAGCTATAGCAACTACAATATGATCCATTGTCGAGCTAAGGCTCGATATCCAGTTACAGTAGTCACATTATGACCCATAGTCGGGCCAAGGCCCGAGGTCCAGTTATCAGAGATTACATTATGGCCCATATTCGAGCCAAGGCTCGGGGCCGAGTTACACAGTCCAGACAGCTCAGACACAGATACAGCTACAGGAGTCTATCTGGCTCAGACACGGTTTCAGAGAACGAATACTCTTGAGTTGCTGTATATTTATGAACCTTCAGTAGCCAGTCAGTAGAGTGTACATTGTTTGTACCTGCCGGGGGCTTATGGAGGCCCAGGTAGGTTATTCTGTGTTGTTTTGTACCTTCCAGGCTTATGGGGGCCCGGTTAGGTTCTTGTTTGTATATTGTATACTTGTTAGTTAGATGTTTTAGATGGGGTGCGACAATAATTAAGATAAAAATCATGATCTGAACATAACTGAACATCATAACTGAATCGAATGACCCAAAGATGAAATCTGATAATCATAAGTAAAACTGAACATTGGGTCAAACCTTCTTTAGAACATATATAGATATCATGAATGATAAACATGCATAACAAAAATCATGAGGAAAAATGGGAGACTCTTCATATAACCGGCATTACCACGATAGAGCTTACGTGGTCTCAACTATCACACTAAAATGGGTAGAGCTTTCCAAAGCCTTGCCAGGGCTTAGGACGATACCTTGATATCCATATCAAGCTCAAGGCCCATTGGGGGCAGGGGAAAGCTCACAAGGGAGGTCCCAAAGTATATATGTAAACCTATATTGGCACGTAGTTCTGTAGCATAGGTTGACTGACCCTTAGCCTACTCGGTGCTAGACACTACTCCCAAAAACAACAAGCATATGCTGTCCACCATTTTTCAATGAAGTTGATCATCGTATATTGACGAAGCTGAATAATCATATACATATAAAATATGAAATCATACATGAGGAGCCCTAGCTCAAACCATACAACAAGCTGAACATACTTGGGAGTCTTAACTCCAAGACCATGTTGTAACCTAATTCGTGAAAATCATAAATCATACTTAAACATATGGACTTGTCCAATACTTAAACATGCTTGAAAATACTTAACTCACTTGAAAACATGATTCATATACATGGGTAGCTTGAAAACATGCTTTTCATCAATAATATCTCATCATACTTGAACTTTCATCGTAAATCTCAAATTTCAAGAACTTCTCGGGGATAGGTATTTTAATTTATAAAGCTTGAAAACACGATTATAATTGAAAAAAATGTAAAACTTTCCCACGAATCATAATTCAATAATAGAAACATGCTTAGATATTACCCATGGTAGAAAATTAGGAAATCAGTGCATTAGGTTAAAACCCCATAGGATCAACATATAGATTTTTCATGAATTAGAAAGGGATTGGGCATGGGTGTGAACAAATTCACCCATTCATAACCCTACATACCTAAAAGGTGCTGATTACACAAATTCCTTGATAGCCGAAAGAGAATTGAGAAAGAACTTGTAGAAAACTTAGACTTGATCACCTTCTAAACCCTCAACTTGCATGCATGAATGTCAATGAGCCTAGAATGAACTTACCCCTCTTAAAACTCCCTATCTCGAGCTTAAAAAGACGTCGTTTAGGATCGTAGGGCTTAGGAATGACAAAAATACCCTTAATGAATTTCTTGAAGAAAACTAATCTGCCAGTGAAAATGGACATCAGAATGGTCCGTTGCTAGCTCCTGCAGTCCGTTACTACCCCCCGTTGCTACACCCTAAATTCAGGTCTCTGATCTCTTACAACGACCGGATAGGACGAGTTGTTCCAACCACCAACGACTCGTGGTTACCAGTCGTCGTCACCACTACCACTAACCTATAAATCCTCCCAACAGACATATATAACGACCTGTTATTACCAATAATGATTTATCTCAAGACCTGTTACTTCCTCCCTGATCAAAACCATCCACACCACGACCCCAATACAACGACTCATTACAACCACCAATGGGTTGTTTTGAGACCCGTTATTTCCCAATCCAAATCTGCAACCTTTCACCACAGGCACTTCTAATGGCCCGTTCTTTCTCCTAATGACTCGTACTATGAGTCGTTTGAGGGGAGATTCCAGACTTTCTGTTGATTTTCCTTTCCACCTCCTAGGTCTAGTCTTAGGCACTTATGGGTATTACAGGTGCGCTGCACACCCCTTGTCCACTATCTCCCCCTATATATATATTTTAAGTGTTAAATTAGATCATTTAAAATATTTCCAAAGAGAGAATTGGATATGGGAAAAAGTTTCATTAAGATTTCTACTTTTAGAAGCCAAATTACGTTGCTAAATCACCTCCAAATGTCAATTCTTCTTGGTTAATGATTCCTAGACCTACGAAGAACATATCTATGGAGTTATCTCTTTGAAATATTCCCAGTTTGACGGAGTCACACCAAGTAGATGTCGTGGAAATCACCTCTGATTGAGTCCTAAGTGTCTACAAGTGATAAGTAAGTGTTTCTACCTTCTAAATTCTTTGGAATTTGTAAGTTTGTGCCGAATTGAACTCGTTTTGACTTATCGTTGTTATGTTTTGTTGGCTGCGGATGTGGGCCTAACTCTTGAATTAGGAAGACCTTTTTGCCTTACGTGTAAGCTGGGATATGAAGGAATTACGAGTTCTAAATCGAAGTAGGGTTTTTTTAGTAAAATTTGGCAATCGAGGTATGTAAGGATAATCTCTTTCGGCAAGTATTCTCGTTATATAGTTGATATGACTTGTACCTCTATAGTAGCTTCTGACTATATATATTGTGGCTAGACACTGTGAGATGAATTAAGGTTATAACATAGTATCCCTTGATGGGAAAGAGTACATTCAGTTGGACTATCGCCAGGAGCGTTGTAGGGATTTCCCTATTTACTTATACACCATCTAGAAGGATTATTGACATCTTGTGGTCGTACCAAGGCCTAAGATGCTTGTAGTTAGCTGTTGAGCGTACCTTATAAGGTTGGGCAGTATAGGGCACAACTTGGTGATATAACATTCCGTTTGACACCTATATAGATAGAAAAGCTCGCCCACAGGCTGTTGGCGTACCTTGACACCTCCAGGGCTAGAATCTTTATAGGGTGGTCTTACCTTCGAGTCAATGGCACCACAGTTGCCTAATGAACTAAGCGATAGCTTGCCATGTGATCGACCTACTGTCAGTGACCATTTAGTTTCAGCCGACTTATTTCTTATCGTATAGGTCGCTCAAGAAACAACACCAGTTGTTAGAAGTATAGCAAAGTAAGTGATACCCTAAGGAGAGACCTTGTTAGTGGTTAGATGTGGAGCCAACGCCCACGGCTACTATTGTGGATGCCCACGTACATATTACCGTAAAGGGATAAATCCAAATATACCTGCCTATGGGGCTATGAATTGCTCACAGGAGCTATGTGCTATCTGGATAGACCGAGTTGACGTCTAGAGGACTAGAACCTTATTCTCACAACATTACCTTCAGGCTAAGAATTATAGTATGTTGCTCGTGGGAAGTTAGGGCTGACTGCTTAGGAACATATCTGGTTAGTAGCAGCCCTGTAGTCATTCTAGGTGAAGGAACAACATAGATGGCCGCTTATGAACCCGTTGTTTGCCTATGACCTACCATTTTCCTAGTATGACCTATAGAGTACCACTTAGGTCACCTCAGACCTCGCCCCTTTCCGGTATAAGCCGATTGAGGTTGTAATCATTGTCGTGACCATTTGGTCAAGTGTAGGCACACATAATATGCCTGTTGGCAACTATATAGACTATTTTAGGGGTGAGTAGCAGTTTGAATTAGGCCTAAAGGCCTAGGTAAACCTATTGAGTGACCTGTGGTATATAAGTTACGCCTACCAAATGCTATCCAGGATACTCGAGAAACGAGCTATAATCATAAAGTGCCTAAGGGGCTATATTTTTCTTACAGAGCTATACAGGGTCGTGAGAGACTATATTGAGGCCTGCATAGCCATTTGAAGCTTTTTGTCTTTACCAGCTTCCCCTATGCCTGAGTGGCATCACTGACCCTCAGTAAAGCCTTGTGTGTTTAGGGTGCAGTTACAACAGCCCATAGGACCCATATATAGTTACAAGAGCCCAGAGGGCTCAGTTACAGTTTTAGAGGTTGATTATACTTAGTTACAAGTTTTCTACGAGTCCGCGATTAGTGTAGATAGATAGAATTTTTGAATTTATTGTACGTGTCGGGCTTATGGGAGCCAGGGTAGGTTATCTCTGTGTTGCTTGCACCTTCTTATGGGGGCCAGGTTAGGTTTTTGTTTGTACACTTGCTTGCTAGATACAGTTTATTAATGTATAATAATACAACTTAAGTTCCTGTTTATATAATTGCCTACTAGATGCAGGCTATGGTTATGAAAACATACAAGTTAACTTCATCCCCTTTTTGCTGATTACTTCAGTTTCTTATCAGTTATCCGTACTGCATTACATATTTGGTTCATATTATACTGATGCCCATGTGTGGGCGCTGCATACTTTCCTGCAGGTTCAGATAGATAGGTTCCGAGACCTCCATAGCAGTTATTCAGCTTCAACATATTTGCTAATTCCTTTTCCTATGGATATTCCACACCCTAAGGTAGTTGTCTTTTGCTGTATAGTTTTCAGGTAAGCCGGGGCCCTGTCCCGACTAATATTTCACTTTTAGAGGCTTGCAGACTACAGTTCATAGTTAGTTGTGTGTTTTTGGTTGTGTGGGGCCTATATGTGTTTTGAATTGAGTGTTGGCCGCGTGGGGCCTAGTACGATACCTTTTAGACAACATTGTGGTCTTGTTGGACCACAAAGGATGATATTATTATTGCACCGATTAGGTTAGCTATTTTTGCGCAAGTTCATATGGTGGCCTTGTCTCCCCTGAGGCTATGTTTATAGTCGAGATATATCTATTTGTTTACTATAGTATGTGTTGCTGGCAGGCACCAGAGGTGTATGCGTCCAGCTAGGTCAACTCAGAATCTAGTGTGGCATTAGGTGCTAGTTACGCTTCCTAAGGTGGGGCATGACGGTAGTATTCATGGAAATATTCAGACGATTGGAGGTTCTTGACTTGGTCCATACATGAGGATACCACGAGCCGTAGGAGGATTGTATGTCTCGTGGTACGAGTCGTGACAGTTGACAGAACAGTTTTCCTACGAATTTCTTAAGGGTATTTTTGTAAATTCTAAGTTTTTAAGCCCTAAACTATGTTGTTTTAAGCACTGAAAAGGGGGCTTTAAGGTATTTCAACCTATTTCTAATTCATTGAACTCCCATGCATGAAAGTTTAGAGGTTTTCTATTGAAGATCAAGCTTAAACCCTTGAATTTGTTCTCCAAATCTCTTGGGCTTTTAAATACAAGTGTAGATTCAGCTCACCCAGGTATGTAGGGCTATGAATGAGAGTTTCCTTTCATTCTCATTCCCAAATTTCTCCTCAAGTTCATAAATTCAAATATTAATTCAAATTCATGATCTTTTGGGGTTTTAACCCAATTTTATGCAATTCTCTATGATTTATTTATGGGTCAATTCCCTTCAGGGTTAAAAGTATGTTTTAAGATTTATGGGAAAAATTTTACACATATTTTGATAATAAATTCATGAATTCAAGTTTTAAAATATTATGCCAAATTATGCAAGTTTTATGAAAATTCATGCTTATGATTTATGATTTCAAGTATGACGAGATACCTAGTTTGAATGAAAGTTTATGAACTTCCCATGTATGAATATATAATTTTTACTAATGAAGTCTATTTCAAGTATGTATGTTTGTAAGATTTGGGAAAACTCATGCAAGTAAAGTATNATTAGTAATGTTCTTCCAATTTTACCCTTATTTAAACGGAAAGAGTTTTACATAATCAAGAAAATATTAAAGAATTACATCTTTATCAAGATATTTATTAGGGTAAATGAGTAAAAATACATTTTTCTTTCTAGGAATGAGTAGTTTTCTTAAGAAATGTGTTCAAACCGAAAGCACGAGTTATTTTAAAACAGAGGGAGTACTAATTAGGATATGATTGACATTTAGAAAAAAAGACTTTGTTATTTTATCATTAAAAATTTATCAAAAGACTTTGAGAATTATAAAATAAGCAAACCATGTAAATTTTTTATTGAAATGATAATAATACCCTTGATTACCCGCGTTTTCTCTCTTCTATGTAATAGAAATTACACCCCATAAATAGTCCGCTTATTAATTATTTGGTTGTCAGCCAAATACCCAATTGCCTGTGCTGTACGTTTTCAAACGTAATGAGTGGGCGAGCTATGCAGCAATCACAGCACGACAACAACAAGCATTTACGTAATTGACTGCCTCTCATCTTTCTTCCTAATTACTTGGATTAAACAATTCTGTTTCATACTAAAATTATTCTCTTTTAGAGAGGATAACTCTACTCTTACGTTTTTATATATCATCTTTCATTTTTCTTTATTATTTTCTAATTTATATATGATGCTCTTGTTTACGTTTAACTAATAAATTATTCAAATTTACTTTTTACGTAACATTAGAACCTTTTCTTTATGCCTGTATTAATTTTAAGAAAAACAGTGTCAGTTTTTAAGATGTTCTATACCTGGAAAAAGTTTTCTGCTCCTTTGCAGTTTACTCCTCAATGTTATCTTAGATTAGAGTCATATATTTGACCATCTGTGTGTTAGATGATAGAGTTTTTGTTTAGAAAATTTTGTACTAATAAATTAAAATAAATAAACTGGCAGATTTTTGTTCTTGTATTTTTACTTTTTGAAAATCTTTTATCAATTGTTCAATCTAATTAATTTTTATTTTCCAGTTCTTTAGACTGTTAGACAGGACATGAATATCAACCAACCTTTTCTTTTTTTCTTTTTTTTGTCTACTCAGCCATTTAGACAAAGGATATTTGACAATGATGACATTGAAAGAGACCCAAAGTAATTTTTACAGAATTTAAAAAATAATCATGTTTAATGACAAATAAAATTGAAAAAAGGGTATTAGAAGAAAAAGACAATTCCAAAACTTTTAGCTCACAAGTATAGACGTGAAGATTTTATCACCACGAAGAGACCACTTTATTTTTCCACAAAATAATGAACAAATTCATAATCCATATCCACATTCCAATCAATATCAACTAAATATCTCTATGTTTTTCAGCTTAAAAGCTTACTGTAGTATTTACAACGTCAGCCCCTCCTTTTGGCATGATCTCTGGATGCATGGAGGATTCCCATTTATGGCTTCACAATCAATATGATGACTAAATTTGTGACTAAAATCAACAATGCCACTCAAGCTGAATTAATGAGAAAAATATAACAGGTCGATCGATCATGTCACTACCGAAAACACAAAAGCATATGGAGCTTTGAAGTGATGTCATGACCAAATACATATGATTCCACTCTTATCTGAGGTAGCCAGAGGTTTACCAAGACCACTCCACGAACAACAAAGTACAGCGGATGTGTGTTCTTTCAACGTGCTTACCATTTTAGTGTTTGATACTGACCATATATGAACAGATCCATCAACAGAACCAGCTGTAACATAACTGTCATCTGCACTGATACAGGACCTGCTCCAATTAGATGCAACTCGGTTCGCATTTGCTCTGAAAGTGCCACAAATTTCAAGGGTACGAATATCGAATAGATTGTGCAAGTTGTCTCTCCCACTGGTTAATATCATGTTTCCATTTCGAGAGAGTGAAACTGATGTAACAGCCTGTGAATGTGCAGCAACTTCACTCAGAAGCTTGCCTGTTTGAGCATCCCATAACCTAAGATTCCCATCGACATGACCCGAACATATAGTCAATCCATCCATGCTAAATGAGAGGCTGTTACAGTTGCTGTGAAAGATAATAGTGTTGGTACAGTAACCTTTCTGCAGATCCCAAACTTTTATAGTGCGATCATACGCAGCACTCACCACATGGCGACTTGAAAATTTGCTCACATCTACTGCACAAACTTTGTCTATGTGCCCAGTAAGAGTATGGCGTATCCTGCCTGAATTTGCATCCCACACATACAAGTTGTTTGAACTACTTGCTGCTATGATCAATTTATTATCATGTGTAATGGAAAGATCAAGGACAGAACCCAGACAACCATAAAGACTGTTGGTTAATGATCCACTTGCAGTATCCCACATTTTAATTGCCCGGTCCTGCCCACCGCTTATCAATTTACTGGAGTTGTACTCAAAAAGAATGGAGGCACATCCACCATCATGAGCGGGAATCCTCTGCTTGCATGTACTAGGAATGGAAGACTCAACATAAAATTCCGCACCATCTTCACTTTGGCGGACCACACCATCCACTTGTTGACGAGCAAGTTTCTCTATGCTGGAGGCCTTGACCTTATCAAGCATATCTTCATAGAGAGCATTAGCCTAACACCAGAAAAAGTAGCAAATAAGAAAAATGCAAGACTACTTATCCATGGGTGAATCATTGTAAAACATATAAAAGAATACTGACTGAAAATACAGTCCCCCTAACCCTACCATTCTATTAGGAGAAACGGAAAAATGATCATGGGTAGTTCTAATGGATTAGCCCAACTTGTGAAAGATTTGAATTTTGTTCAGATTACGGGGTAGATTCGCAGCAGAATAACTTGCCAAGTAATGGAGCTCGTCTCCTCTTTTTGGCGGCAGAACAACTTGATTAAAAGGTTGTGTGCAGGACCACTTGCAAACAGTTGCTAAGCCCTGTTCTCACTAAAAAGAAAAAAGATACTGTCTATTGTTCCTTGAAAAAAATACCTGCTGACCAACCAATAATAACCCTCACTAGCAGTTCATTTCCAGATTTCCGAAACTTTACATTATACCGACATAAAATAATTATTATGAAACAAAATATTGGAGATACCCCAGTAATGAAATCCTACACCAATCATAACCAGCCACTTCAGCATGAGGGAAAGTAAAATGTTGAGATCTGGAGTTTCAGTGTGGGCGCTTTCTTGCCCAATATTCAGAAAACCTCAAGTTGTTAGAATTTGAGGAATCACAGAATAAGATACTCCTTTATCTTAGGGAGGCTTTAAATCATTCATCTGACCACATCCCAAAGGCAGTAGAATTGACTAAAATATAAGCTTCTAAAGCTAGAAGTAGTTATTTATCATTTTTTTCCTTCCATTTTTTGGTAATGGTTCTTCATCGTTGAAGTCTTGGAAAGATCGAATGTGCCCACATATATGGCACCCAAGAGTCCTGGCGGTCAATGAAGTGAGTGAAAACCACATGGAAGACCAAGGTTCAAATCCCAGCAGTGATAAAAATGCTAGGTTATTTCTCTCATTTACCTAATCCTTGATAGGCAGAGTTACCCGGTACCTATGCTGGTGGGAGATACCAAGTACCGGTGGAATAGTCGAAGTGAGCACAAGTTGGCCTAGATATCACCATTATAAAATAAAGAATGTGCACATGGATGGGAAACAAGGACAGTAGTTGAAGGATATAAGAACGAGGTTGAGGGTTATATTAGGTGTTGAGAAATCTCCATGACGACAAGCCTAAATCATGTACACTTTCTTGAATTGTGAATATTATCATTAAATAAAATATAGTTTACTGCAACAAAAGCATGCATCTTAGCTCTCTGACAGTATTTAGGCTTGATGAACATTCAATTTTCATGAACAATCAGAGATCCAAATATTAAAGAACCACAAATAGGTACGCACACGAAGGATAAGCACCGAGAATTACTCAATACCTCGTTAAGACGCTCAGCATCCTGCATCTTCTGCAGCATCCATCGGTCAACCAACGTTTTATTTTCTGCCTCAGCATTGTTTGCTCTCAGAGTTGTTGCTTCAAGTTGTGCTTTAAGCTCCTGGTGCTCACCCATAAGCAATTCCAAACCTTTAGTCTTTTCCTCAAGAAGTTCAGTTAAGCGAGAACATTCATCCCTGCAGCGCACTCATCAAAGAAAGTAATAGAACAGTTAAATTCCATCCTGGGGCATCCAAAGTAAAGCAGTTGAACTCACTTTGGGACATGCAAAGTAAACTTTATTTGTTAAATTGGGAATCTAAGATACTATGTTATAATCTTAAACATGAAGGTTCATTCAGAAGCTTGAAACAGAATCAACACTTGGTAAAAGGTCATATTACTCAAGTTTTTTTCCAGCTAATTCTAATTAATCCCTAGTGTGTTCCTTTATTTCTGTGCTTTTATTAATTTTAACGTTCTTCTTTTGAAAAGGGAAGAGTGTAATTTAGGATGGCAAATGTTTTAGGAGGATGAGAATAACACCTTGCTTGATTTAGCTCGCTCTGAAGGTCAGTAATGATAGTTTCCTTCTCTTGAACTAACGATTTTGATGCTCTGGATTCAGCTACTTCCACCACAAGCTGCTCTGACAATCGTGCTTGAGCTTTGTAACATTGCTGAAGTTCCACCTCAAGATTTTCAGCTTTCTCTTTCCATTCTGAACCCTAAAATCAAAGGAACTACATAAGCGCACCAACAACTTTTTCCAGCAGCGTATAGTAGAAGAGAAGTGACTCAGTGCAAAAAATTCCACATTCACTGGTTGTAGTCAAAGTTTCTTTGTAGAAAACTGCAGTTCGTCAATTTAACTTGCATCTTATTTCTTAAGCACGATATTAAGGGCGATAAGTAAATTCTACGTCATGCATGCCAAGTGACCAACTAGGCCGATTACATTGGGTATGTTGTTGTTGATGTTGTTGTTTGATGCATGCCAAGTGACTAACCACCTGGTGAAAACTAAAAGATATGTTTGATTACAAGCCAAGAGAAATATTAAATATATTACACAACATTCTTAAAAATTATGTTTTTCTTGAAAGTCAAGAGAGACGACAAGAATACTCCCTAAAATGTTTTCTGTTATTATGTCATAACGAATAGAAATACAAAGAATTAGAACATTTCCCTTTTTTGATTAGCTCAAACCTCCTACATATAGATTCCTCTTATATGTCATTAGCACTCTATTTAACAAGAGTTCTTCTCTTTTCTTTTCTTGTTTCACATGGTATCAAGTTCTGTCTTCCGGAGCTTAGTCTCGTGAAGATGAATGTTAGATAGAGATTTTTTGTTATCTAATAATAATTAAGAATCAGAAGAACTAGGGAAGTTGCCTTATTTTATTAGCTCAAACTCATATACATAGAGCTCTCTTGTATGTTGTTAATCACTCAATTAAACAAGAGTTTTTGCTATCTTCCTTTCTCTCTCTTCATAAACATTAATGGTCACTATTATTTTCATTTTCCTATTTTTTAACTTCTCAATTTTTCTTGTTTTATTGCCTACAAAGAGCTGGAGGAGGTAGTGGCCCATAACTGATCGGGAAACAAGGTCCATCCACCTGTAATTTTCTCTTAAAACACTACCACAAGCAAGTTGTTATTCAGAAGCAGTGTTAGCAGAATATTGACTGTTTAAAGCACAAACTTCGGAAATACAGTGCAACTGAATCAAGTTCGTTTCAAATAATAAGATGATACAATACCACATAAAAGAATAGACAAAAGATACATCTAAGTTTAAAATTTTGGAAGTCTGCCATGATCCTAATCAGACACATAAAACCAGGAAAATCAACTAATATTCAAGCCTAATTATGAATGACTGTACAAAAATTTTAATGAAATTCTGCCAACATGGTATGCACTTGTAATTTTACTGTCAAACAAACAAAATGTAGATGAAATGCCAAATTGGATACTTCCATTAATATTGGGCAACTTCTTGCAGATCTTTTCCACACAGCTCATTCACTGCGTTTTTTGGTTTTTAAGTAATCATTACTCAATAAAGTCATAAAGCATAATAAGAAAACTAAATCAACCAAATTACCGAACTCGGGAAAAAAATATTGGGGAAAAGAAACAACTATGGAGAATAGAGGAGCACCTGCAAAACCAGAGGCCTATTGAGGGCAACCAAAGCAGGGGCATGAGCCCCTTCTTCCACTAAATGCCGCTTTCTTAGGGCCTTTAAAGCATGCTTGATTGCTTCTATTGCAACTTCTTCGTATGCCCTAACACCAGAAAAAACAAAATTCAACTGAAATCACGGAAAATCAATTCTGGGTATCGGAAAAATCTCAAGATTAATATTTTTACAACTTACATATTTAATCAATTGCGGAATCACACAGTCTATTTGCAAATTCAAATCCCTAAGGAGCTAATTATGACTTCAATTTCTTTCTTTCTTTCTTTGGCTTCGATTTGAATTTTTGAGAAGAGAAAGATCATTAGGGTCACAAAAGGTACCAGCTGACATAGATCTTTTTTCTCACAAATCATGCCACGTCAGTATCATGCCCAGTCGGGTCGGGTGCCCCGTTTTTATCCCTCTTCCGGTCTCCACCAAATTTGTGGTCAATTTTCCATTTTCGATCGACACATGAAAAACTCAGAGAGAATAAAATAAAAGAAAATTATCCTTTTGTCATGAAATAATAAAGAAAAAATAAAAATATTATACATCTATTAGTAAACGGTTCACATGGTAGGTGAACGAGTCCATATTCATTTTTTTATAAGTTTCAAAATTTCAGGGAATATAATTCCAATTTTAGCTGATCATTCTATTACGAGAACAAGCAACACAAGAGAATTCTTGAAGAATCTTTTATTTCTTTAACATATAGTCATGTGAATTCTCAATTATTTTTGCATCACATTTGAACCGGGATGGCCAACCAGTTATGCCAACTTATTTCAGTAAACTTCTAGTTTACT
>JACEIK010003770.1:124842-136333 GCA_018107945.1 Datura stramonium | reverse complement strand
TGAGATGAATTATAGTCAATGTAAATTAATCATTCTGTGATTAATAGATCAGAGGAGAATAATTATTTTAGGTGGTATATCAATGCGCATAGTGCTTTAATTCTTCCTTTTAATTTAATTCTTTTTCTTGTTGTTGGGAAAGATTTTCTTTTATTAAAACATAGTAGTCATTAAATATAATCACACTTGATCTTCACATTAAATCAATTAATACATGATTTCTTTATTTTATGTGTCTTTTGTTTAAATCAAGCACGAAATTTAATAATAAGAACACTTGTATGACAATGTTGATTAGCTTTCAAGTGGAGCTACTAAACAAAAAAGGTTACAATAGGGTCATTGCCTTAAAGGTCTTCTTCAAAGAAGGCTCGCAATAAATAGATAGTGGTCCTATTTGTATACTGATGTAGCATCCTGAGGTTTAATTTGTTCACAAAATCACAAAGTCTTCTTTGTTTCTTTTAGACTTGCCTAATTGTTGCACTACATTTTAACACAAAGAAAACTGCAGTTTTTAGCAGATTAGGGTACAGAATTTCAGCAGAAAAACATTGTATCGCGGACGTTTTTATGCAGTTTTGGCAGTTGAGGCCCCTCGGTCTTCATAATTTCTAACATTTGAGCTGAACCCAAACGAGCATAACGAATCGGAGCCACTGCAAAACATCTTAGTCATTCGGAATCAAAGGGAAAAAAAAACCAAGAGAAGCAGGAAACTATTTTACTCAGGCAACTAACTGTAGTCCTTACCTTCATATATAGCACTGGTGCATCTCTGAGACCTAAAATGTTTACCAAAATAGAAACAATCAGAGAAGTTCAAAGAATTGGATAAAATCCAGGCATAAACCACGGCGAACTTACACGTAGCATAAACAATGGACTAGTTCCTGCACATTATCGGACGAGAAGCCAATCTCATCCAACAGAACAAAGTATTGAATTGGCCTGCTAGTCCCCTGCATTATGTTTTCTACATTATGTAGTGAATACATGAAGGATAAAAACAAAAGATTTCCGAAGAGGACTGTGACAGTGCCAGCACAAAGTTATATCTAACTTTACTGAACGTTCTACATATGTGAAAAAGTATTGCTTCAGATTTTTCATTAAAAAAAAACATTTTCTAGTAAAATACTCACAGCTCCTGCTGCATGTGAACACATGTAGAAGTTGTTTTTATACAGGGGATGACAAATTTTAGTATCGACGACTGTCCCTGTCGTTAGAAACACAGAGTTCAAATGTAGTTATGTAGTGCTACTGGTGCTTTTACTAGTACTAGTAGTTGTAGGCATTTGAAAGCTCACCAGGAGGAATATTGTCACTGGAATTAGCTTGGAACAACTTTGTGTGGTGTCTTCTTTGTGCAACAATCAGAGTGAATTTAGGAGACCAAGTCTCATCAAGGAACTTACAGGCCTATAGTAGTCCATAAAATGGAACAAGAATCACGAGCAACATGACAGAATATATATATGCTTTGATCAAAGGAGTTAACAGAACAAACCTTAATAATTTCTTCCATTTCGCTAATAGTTTGCTTGAATTGAGATTCACTTAAGCCTCATCTGAAAAAAAATTTACATTAGCAAAACATTTTACAAGTCTCTGAGGTTTAGATATGTCATGAGAAAAATCTAATTAGCTTTCCCCGAGGTTTTCCTTAAGGGTTTTGAGGACTATATATAGGTAAGCAAGAAGCAATATCACGACAATAATCAAACAATGATGAGGGAGAGAATGATGGAACCATGATAATGGACAGATATGGCGATCCTCACTCAAATGCTTTATATCAGCAAGGAGGGAAGAGGCATAATCAGCAATGAAGAAATAGTCAGAAATGCAGATGATAATTCTACCATCAGGATGTAGAGGACATCAATTAAAGATTTTGCACCTGAATATAATAATCTGTTCAGGCTTCGTCTTCCCTGAGCTTGTATAAAAATCCGTCAGCAGCTCCCTAATACAAAGAAAAAAATATGTAGCCTAATAAGCTTTGGACGAACTAAACCAAACTCCTGATATGAACCTCAACTTGATCATCCTTCACGTCCCTTATGATCTTTAGTCCAAGCAAACCAAACAGGAAATAAAGGGTTCTTGAAGGTGCAGGAAGGAATCGCTACCTGATGATGCCTGAGTCCTCCCTATCTGAAACTGGTTTAAAGAGTGAATGTATTGTCTCAGTCTTTGGTGGTTGGGTACAAATTGATGCTCTATAGCAAGAAATCATTGGCCATTGTCTAGAACCAACCACCTAATGCACAAATATATAGAGATTATTATTATATTACAGCAAACTTGACTGTGCAAAATAGTCTTGCAAAACCAGACTGTTGCAAGAATAGGACTAACTGCAGCAACGGAGGGTAAATCTGAACGTGAAGAAGGGGCATGTGTAACGCCCATTGCTAAGATCATTGTAGGAACTTTAGAAAGAAAGGGAATAGTCTGTGAAACTTCAGCTGATAACAAAGAATTCAGACCACCAAGCTGCAGGAAAACCAAAAATTAGAATTCTTACAAGCAATCAACGTATGCAAATTAGGGAACAGTGTCCAAGCACGTGTCCCATACTTTTGCATTAACTTTTAAGATAACACTAGTAAGATATGCTTCATCAACCCTGTTCTTCACAATGCACTGGTTACGAATTCCGAAGTTCATAAGGCACCTTTTCTTCCATGGACCTAAGACAGACAACAGTATATTTGAGTTGCACAAATACCAATAAAGTGAAAATAGTATATCTGACTGGATATATTTCTACAACCATATAAATTAGAAAACTTTGCAGGAAGAAAGCAAAGAAGGAATTGAGGAGGATCCTTGCAAAATTTTGGAATTATTTGTTCAAACATCTTGTCCACTCGAACAGAACCTGGTTTCTTTTTATGCTTAGCATTCTCTTCGAAAACAAATGCTGGGGGATGAATGTTCTGCAACAAAGACAAATTTATATGCTATTCGGTGAATAACTAGAAAGGTTTGCATGTGTCAAATATCTTTAAGGAGTCATTCATATCACCATTCCCTTCTTTGCACCCAATTTTGCCATTTCAATGCAGAAAGCACGTATGTCAACACCAGTAGAGAAGTTCATCACTGCCCAAAATTCAATTCTTTTTGGCTCTGCAAACTTCTGCATGAGAGGTTAATGATGTCCTCCTCAATCGAAACATGAAGATATTAGATAAAATGTGGTGCATCACCTTGCCATTAAAGCTCCAGCGCGAAAATCTTGGAGTGAGATCTTCCTTGTTTCCTACTCTCAACTAAAAATTTAGGTCATTATGAACTATCCGATGCCGAGCTATAATATGCTAGTAATGATTTTGAGAAAGGAGGTTAGATGTCACACTAGATACTACCTGTGGAGGAGATAGAATTCTTCCTTCTACTTCAGTAAAAGATTTATTAATTGAGATTCCACAAGCACGCAGCATGGGGTCTGTGTCATAGTCATTGGTTTTAAGCTCCTACCAATGCAGGAAAAATGTTTCAGCATTGTGTAACCTAATTCTGAAAATATGGCCAGTCAAAAGAAGTATGTGAAGCTACCTCATTTAAGTGCTTCATGAGTTCTATCGGCTTTTGGCTTGAGTTGTTCATTAATAAGGATCTTTGGTGTAAGGATAATTCCTTTTTGAATCGTTGCAAGGAAACCAATGAACAGAGCTAATAAAATATTCAAGAAATTACAAAAAATTTCCAAGAATGAGTAAAATCAGGAACAGTGTCTTTCAAAACCTGGGATAGCAAGAAAAAAGAAGCAAATAAAAGTTACCACACCTCAACAGGAATGAACTGGGGTTCCCGCTGGCTCCCCACATTGATGCATGGCAATTTTGATGAATAAGTGAGTTCTATTCCGTGTCTCCTAACAAAATATTCATAAACAGTCACCTCAACAGTCTGAACATTGTCATTTTGATTATTGGAACTCCTCAGTCGCAGAAGAAACCTGTAAAATAAACAGCATAATGGTAAGAGAAACAAATTATAGGATATTAAAGACTAGAACAAATAAAGAAAACAATTTAGAAGCTGAGAGCTTACTTCTCCTCTTCACAAGGCCTGTTACTAAGTCCCGTGATTTTGTGCTCTCTATTGGTATGTAACAGCTTAATTCTGAGATTTTTCAAGATCTGTTTTGCCTGTAATGAATGAAATTAGAAATTTACACACACAGTTTCAGCAAGTCCAAGAGAGATGTTGAAAGCTGAGGAAACCTTAGCCCAATCGATTTTGAAGGGATTTTCCACATTTTGGTTGGCAATTAGAAAGTTAACTAGTGGACCTGGCTGTATAATTGTTGTTGTAGATGTATCTGTCCAAGTTAGGTTGAAAGCATCACTAAATCTGTTAGAAATGTTTAGAAAAGAACAGAAAGACCCAAAGTAAAGTGCATTAACTTACCAAGATTAAAAAATAATCCACCTTGAACAGATTGGAAACTCGAACGAAAACCTCGGCATCCAAGGATACCACCAGTCAAGTCCAACAAGTTCTTTATCTTGTTGGGGAAATACGATTGGCGGAGCAGAAGGCAATCCCTGTCAAGGAAAAAAAGATGAAAAGAAAGTAAAGATTTGATTTGATGGCTAGAAATAGCTTTTTGTGGATCAGTATGCACCTTTTTGCATTAGAGTGTTGCAACATGGTGTCTAATGCTATCAGAACTTCATTATTTCTTGATTTTACACCATGTGGTCCGTCAAGCATGGACTGAAAGGGGATGATGGAAACAAATGTTATCCGTACTAAGAACGTTTTGAATGGGGATATGATCTTCTGCCTCTTTTGATCACCCTCACTTAAGTCTTCATTGCTACTAAGATTGCAATCTGTCTTGCTCCTAAAGTCAAAGCCAGTCATCCCAAAGGCGGAAAAGAAAAAAAGAAGAGCATTAGAGAAAGAAATGAGGCTAGATGAAATATCACCCATCTATGATCAAATGAAATGCTTAAAGCCTTTGTATACCTTTTTGATGTTGCAGCATCAAGCACAACTGTGAAATCTAGCTTCTTCTGCGGTAAAGGACTAGTTGTGAATAAGCTCTGTTGCCCATCAGAAGCAAATGCTTGCTCTCCTAACTCGAGATTGTATCTCTCCCAGAGTTTATGAATCACTTTTCTAATTAAGTTACTTCCAGTGACAGGGTCCCCATTTTCATAGTGGACATTAACCTTTCACAGGTTAAAAAGAGTCATATTTAGCTCTGTGAATTTCCACGTAGTAATCAAACCAAGAGAAAATGAACTTACCCCATATGAATATAGTTGGCTTATGCCACCTTGAAAGCATACTCTAAAATAATTTGTCAGCAGAAATATCTTCTTTCCCTTGACCCCTGGACGATGTCTGTTCATCTGGTTAAAGTTTGGCCTCAATCTCTCGCTAACTGATGCACAACCTTTCCCTGGTTCAGCTTTCATGGGAATCACACCTGGAGGAATTTCTTGGGGAGGTGGTGGCAGATTTGGCAATAACTCTTTTGAGGCCATTGACTGCTTCCTAAATTGTACAGAAAAAAATTGACAAAGTTGCAACACAGATTCAACTGGAGTGCACTTAGGTGAATATTAGCTATATCATCTTATGAAAGCACAAAGGTTAATGAACAAACTAAATGACGAACAAGACCATGTAGAAGCATAATCTCATGACTTTTCAGAGTATCTAGATAGCCAAATTTTCTGTTTCATCAGATAAATTAAATGGAAATACTCAAACGAAGAATACGAGAACCAAACAAGCCTATTATATATTCATTTTGCTTCTCATATTAGCTATGAGGACAACAGTATGCTCTTGCATCATAGTGACAAAAAAGAAAATTACCTTGAGATGATCACAAGTTTTCTGCGTAAGATGAGAACAATAAGCAAATGATGTTTCAAACACTGAATGGTTTGGTGAATGTTTTCTTCATTTATAGTGTAACACACACTTACCGAGGAAGAGCTGCTAGTGCAAAAAGGGTAGAAGGTACAGAGATTCATCCTTATCTGAATCGTCCATGACTATTGATGTTCAAGACATACTGTAGAAATTCTGGGCAGTTTCACATGTTTGATATACTTCCAAAAGGTAACATATCATTTGAGACATTCATGTTCAAAGTCCTAGTCCTTATTTCTGCACATATCAGTTCGTGCAATATTCCCAAAAGGCAGTAAGGCAAACTTTTTAACGTACTTGAAGCTTTCCAGTCTCAAGGCTACATATGGTACTATCTCTGTCCATCAAGGTGCTGGAATGAATGGTGTCTGCAAGGCTACAACATCCTCCTCTCCAAAACACACCTTTCACTTCCAACTTCTCTCGACTACTTCACCAAGGTACCACATCCTCCCCAATAACACAAATACTGGATAACTCATCCTACTGAAGCTTAAATAGATGAGAAGAAATCACCTTATCCCCAACTTCTACCCGGGGAAAGACGATAATTATGTTTTTCCTTTGGGTAAATGTTCTTCCACCAACACAAAGTAGTTAGTTCCATAAGTTGCCCAACTAGCTAGTTGTAAGTTAATACCGCAATATTAAGCAAACGCCTACAGCTGAGAAATTCTTGCTACTACCACAAACATGAAGATATACTGCTAATAAATTCAGCAAAAAACGAGCAGATCTTTTTTTGTCACTTAATCAAACTCAGAACTGTAATGAGATGCCAAACTATATTTCTCATTTGTTCTTTTAACAACAGAAAGAAGAAGCACAAAGAAAGAAAAAACAGATATGCTCCATTGAACATTAACTAAAACACACTGGATAACCATAAATTAATTGTTAACTTGTTGCACTATTATACTCCCCCACAATTGACTTGAAACGTGACCATGAAATTTACAATATCAATGACAAGATCAACCAGCTCTTATTCTATCTAGCCAGTCCACACTTTTTCGTGCTTTTTCCATTTGCTGGTCGATGCTTCTTCGGGGCTTCTCAAAAAATTCCACGCTCCTCCTAGACCTCTCTACCTGATCAAAAGACATCCTTAACTTTGAAAGCTTATCATCATTGGCGAACTTGTACTCGTAGTTTTTCAGTTTTTCTGGCTTATCAGTGCTTTTTCTTGGTTTCTCTCTTCGGTCAGTGCTTTTTCTTGGACCTTCAAAACAGTCTGTACTCTTCCGTGATTGTTCAGGCCTGTCTACACTCTTTCTTGATAAGTTCCTCTGAGAAGGTGGTTTCTCAACTGTAGATACAAACTTCTTCAGATGTCTAATGTATTCGGGGTATAGTTCTAAGTCACAATGTGTGCCCCCTTTGAGCCATAATGGTTCATATTTCTCCTGGCATAGCTCCCATAGCTGTTTCCCATGGGAGCAGTCAACAACTTCATCAGAAGTGCCCTGCACAACATGAAGAGATTCATGTAAAGACTGTAAAAAGTTAATCACTTTAGATGACCATGGAAATAAAGCTATTAACAAACATGCAAAGAAGGGAAAAGAATAGGACAATGGAGTAGACAAATCAAACGACATGAGCTTGAATAGGTAAAATGGATATAGAGGATTCATACAGCTAACCCCAAAGTTGTGGGGACCGAGGCCTAGCTAATTAATTGATTAAACTGCTCAACTTTTAACACGTTTCACTTCATAAGAAATGTGGCCTGTTAACTATCTTTTTTGACTCTCCCGGTGGAGGGTTTTGGTGGGGTTGAAAACATATAAACCATTTCACATAACTCCAGTAATATACTGACCTACCTCACTGTCCATTTATTGTTTCCTGTTAAATCCTTTTTGTTAAGCATGTCGCTTAGGCACAGTTGCTCTGAGAGAAAAACAAGATATTCCTAGTAAAACTACCATAAAGTTGCACAGAGCCTCACCTTGCATGTTTGCCAGTTAATTAATTCAAGAAGCTCATTTATTGCTACCACAGGAGGCCACACAATTGAGTAACTATAGAAAACTAGTGAGTACATGATGAGGTTTATACTTACATGAATGATTAGGACAGGGCATTTAACCAATGGGATCTTGTCAATGTTCTGCACAGCGAAAAAAATTAAACCAAGTTCAGTGACTGGATTTTTAACACATACTACTTTCATAACAAATAACAAACACAAAATAGTTTACCAGGCACAGGAAGGTGAATCTTACAGCTTTAATGTGAAAGAGTTGACTAGATCAATTTACAGCTTTTTTACCTTATAGATGTCAAACCAATATGAGCGTTTGACAGGATACATGACCCTTAAGCCCGATAGGATTGGACTATGTAAAATAACTGCTCTAAGTCGAGGCAAACGAGCAGCAAGGTCCGCAGTGGGACCACTTCCAACAGATTGGCCATAAAGAATTATGTCTTCCTGCTTTGCGCCATAGCTCTCTTCAAGACACTTGTATGCAGCTTCAATATCTGCATAAGTGTTCTGCTCACTCGGCTGCATAAAGAATTTAGAGATCAAATTCGATTCATGCTCTTGAGCACTTAATGCAGAGACTGCCTTTGGTATTCCAGGAAAATTATATCGTCAATTACCTTGCCAGATGACTGTCCATAGCCAGAGTAGTCATACCTGCATCATTTAAAACACAAAACAAAGAATTCATAAGGGATATACATAAGCTATCTTCCAATTAATTCATTAGCTCAACGAAGAGAAGGATTAGTCTTATTTACTTGTGCTAGATCCTATGAGGAACGCAGACAGATACATGCCAGATCCTTGAACTGGGAAATAATTGAACAGAAAAGATGAAACTATTTTGAGTTCAAAATCATGAACTAGCCATATGGATCGAGCATCTCGGCTACCACTAAGTTTTACTTACCAAAATTGTTATTTGTTGGTAGAAATTTGAACCAACGTTAGCCGGCTCATTACTAAATAATTTTTTTTTTCTTTTTAAAAGATAGCACAAGATCAACTAAGTACTTTACAGAACCCAAACTAATGTGAAAATGCTGGCAAATTATACCCAATGGGACATGCTTGTAAGGGGCACACACCGGATTCACCAAAAATCTTGTGGTGGCCGTGAGAGGAGCCTTTTTTAAAAAGAAATGTTAGGTCAACATACCCATTCTGTCAAATGAAATCTCCTAGAATAGATATTGAATTTTCAGGAGTTGTGTAAAGCTCTAATCAGAACAGAAAAGAGTGAAGTTTGATTGCTCCGACAGAAGCTTGCTTTCATACATTTGTGACCGAACTTTCTAGATGACCTTTAATAGGGGTAGGTTACAAACACAAGCAATCAATCTACTCTAAACCCTCAGTATCTCTCGGTTGAAGTCGTCAAACCAAGCCACACAGAATCCATTATTTACTACAGCAAGACCAATGATGAAAGGAAAAGCTTATCATCAAACTTAATCAATCTTGCTTCTCTCCGAGTCATATATGCCTATTTAAGCGCATGTTGCATCATAAATCCTTTCCTAAGCTATAAAAATAAAATTGATCATAGCAATCTTGAGGAGTTTCCAACTTCTGCAGAACCCATAACTAGAAAACAGAACCACCAAGGAATCCCATTATTCTGAACTTACGTTTCTTCTTCTAAAATTAATCAATACCGACATTTCTATCCTAGTCAAGCAAATGCTGTTGTTGTCAAAGAGAACTCTATTCGAGATTAAAGTGGATAATTCAAGATATTTCCTTTTTTACCTTTTTCTCATAGTACGCAGAGGAAGAAAAGGATACTTATCTGCCCAAAGTAGTGGTATAGGACTCCTTTTAAGCTATTAATTTTTCAAGTTTATGAAGATTCAGCATACATATCTCAAAAGTCAAAGCTAATTTATTGCAAAAAAGGATCTCTGGAAACTACACATCAAATTCATAAGAAATCATTTTTGTACCTTATAAGCACTATGTTAATCCCTCGTCAAAGAAATTTTGGTTGTATCTCCACATACTAAATTTCAATGGTTTACAAAGTACAACTGTCCCCATATCCAACTCCTGAATTGTTCAGAGAACGGAACGGAACTCCAGATATATACAATCTTTATTCAAACTGTAGTTGAAGGCCGTGTAGCTTCTTAGCATTAAAGGTAGTGATTTCACCACATTTAGCTGCTTATTCACATAAATTGTACTGGTATATTGGATTGACTTCATGAATGACCTTAAATCTATTACATGAGACATCAGCCATCAGATTCAGCTGCCATTTTCTTTACGCCTTCTTTGCATTTACAGAAGTTGGTATTTCTGGCATCTTTCCTTTTATTAAATCCTTTAAATGGGCAAATAGATGTCAATTTCTACCTCTTAACTTTATTTCACTAGGTTATTCAGTTAGCAGTTTAGCTCCAATGCTTTGCTTTTTCCGAAAGTTCTTAGATCTAATACTATCACAAGCATAAAAATCCAGAAGAAACAAACAAATTACCTTTAAGTTAAAAAAGATTTTACATAGATGAATGGGAAAACAGGAAAAGAAAAGGCATCTGCTAAATGACAGTAAATAATAGGGACTATATAAAGAAACTCAAAAAACTATGTAGGGTTAAATTTAATATGCATCATGAAATTAAAGCGTGAGATCAAGTCTTCGAAGTTTGACAACTCCCAGCAGCCAGTACTCCTACATCCCTCTAGCCGATAAGGGTCCTCAAAATAAATTATTAAAAGACAAAAACTGATGTATGGATAACACATGTTCAATTCCTGAATTAAATCGCACATTAACAACTAGAGTCACCAGCTAAAGAGAAAAAGTGCAATCTTCATATTGCCCAGAGGAGTAATTAACAGACAGCAGACCAACTTTTAATAAGAATTGTTTCTTTTACTGTAGCATTCTCTCTTCAGAGAACAAAGAGTCACAATACTGTACAGCTTCAGAGTAAAGTATTACTTAATTCTAAAAAAGCGGCAGTTTAGCTTAATTTTCTTGAAACTTTAGGCAGCCGGAACTGCCCGAAATCCAAACGGAAAGAACAGAAGGAGAAATAAGGGAAGAGTGTAAAAGAGAATAAATACCCCATGAGATTGACTTTGAGGTGGATGCTAAGCTGGATGAAGAGCTCATACATCTGGCCAATATCGGCGGCGTTGCCGTGAGAGTAAAGCAAAGTGGAAGTGGCCATAGGGTAGCGAATGTAAAGGGCGACGATCTCGGTGCCCCGGCGAGTGGGGAGCTTCAAAACGTCGACGTTTTCACGGTGGGGAAAAGTGTCAAGCAGCAACAAGCCAGTGACTTGGTCAGTAACAACCCTGTAGGACGGTGGATTTGGTGGGAAGAAAGCCAACTTCGCCGCCATGGACGACGTTACCCCACCCATTATGTCTGCCCACAAACTCTTAGTGGTGTGTATATTTGCAATTAAGCTTATGGAAATGGTAGGAATTACAAGTATGTGTTAAATGGACTCAAAAGAGAAAAAGAAAAGAAAAAGGAAGAGGACATTCGTTCAGCAGCTTTGCTGTAGAAGATGGCAATGTGTTTGATGTGTGTCTCAGAAAGAGAGAGAGAGAGAGAGAGAG
>JACEIK010003770.1:0-101192 GCA_018107945.1 Datura stramonium | reverse complement strand
TAGAAGGCTAGGAGGTCTTAACTTTGTTGTATTAGATTTGAATTATGTTATATATTATATATATAACATGCTTTATTTGAACTAGTCATCTAAATCAATCATTGTAGCCTTAATTTGAGTCGTCTTGCGTCAATTGGTAATTTGTTAGTCTTCCTTGTGCATGAGATGTAAAGGATTTGTTCGAGGAAGAACAAGGCTTAAAGTGTGGGATAGTGATCTTAGGAATATTTACATGCCCAAATACTATTTTATACCCATGTTGTACCTTAATTTAAGAATAATCTCATGTATTTTGTGTAATTCGTGACCATGGACTAACAAATATGATTAGCTCTATTTGTAGGTTGAAATTTCCAATGTATGGAGCTCAATGTGAATATAATGGTCCTAATATTGAAGATAAATGTTAAGGGATGGATTATGGAGGATGAGACAAGCTAAAAGGGTCATTTGGAGTCAACTCCGTGCTACGGAGAAGCATTGGGGCGTTCAACAACGTGCCACGGAGCAAATAATTAATTTATATAAGCAGGAGCTACCAAACAGTGAACCTCCGCGTTTTCTTCATGGCACGGAGGAAAACCTCTGTTATAGCCTCCATGCCACGGAGCTGTTCCACCACAGGATAAATTTTGCATTTTTTCAGCTTAGTATAAATTGAACCCTTAGCTTCTAAAATCATTTGTCATGAAATATTTTCAGGAAACCGTAGAGGAGTGAAGGGAGAAGTGAGTAACTCACCTAGGGTTCACTAATTTTACATTCTCTTTTACCTATTCTTGTAAGTACTATACTTTAACGATATTTTTAAGTTATTGTACGAACATGAGTGGCTAAAACCCTTCCCCTTGGTTTGAGGCCACGTGATATGATTGTAATGCATGAATTCATTTTGGTTTGAGTTGTTAATTGTTGTTTTGTCTTACATTCTTTATTATGGTTGTTTTTATTCTTGATCACCACACACATGTTAAGCAAGGTAAAAGCTTGAAAAAGTAACCCTAGGAAAGAACATAGGAAAGTAGAGAGCAAGTTCTTATCTTTCAAAATGATTTGCTATTAGGATAAATTATATATCTATATTGCCTTGCTTGGTTGATAAAACGGGATGATATAAAGACACCTGCTTAGAATCGTCACTCCACCACTCATAGAAGTAGTTATGAATCTAAGGTAGGTTAAATGATTAGAGGTACGAAAGTCCCTAATCAAGAGTACAAACCCCGTAAACCACATCCATGTAGTTGAATTGACCACGAACTGGGATGTCACATCCCCGCTCAATGATGTAGTTGTTAGGCTAGTTTGTCGTGTTTAAAGGCTCGAGACACCATGAAAATAGCATTTCCAACTATGTGAGACAACATCTGATAATTTCATACGTGAACCATTACAAAGTGTAGCATTGCATGATTATCCGGCCTTAGCTCTAGTTGCTTCTTGTATTGTTTCCAGATTGTTTTATGACCACCCCAAAACTTAATTATAATTTATCAAAAACATATATAATCAACACTTGTGAAGGTCAATCTTACACTTGAACTTGATAATTCACTGAATTGGTCCAATCCTTGTGGGTTCGATATCTAGCTCTTAAAAAGGGCCATTGTATTACTTGTACAACTGCGTACGCTTGCGTGTGCGCTGGGTGAAACACCTAGCACTATTGAGATATTCACCACGACTCCTAACCACGAGTCATACCATCTCACTACAGTTCGTAGGACTACCTGTGACACAACCTCAGGCTCCCGGTCTCCTCACGACTCTAGTCACGAGTCGTAGGTCCTCACCACGACTCGTACCTCGAGTCGTACTAGTGCAACTTTCAGGTTTTCTGTAGTTTTTTACTTAAACTCCCGGGTCTATTTGTAGTCCCCTTTCGGGCTGTTACAGTATAACATCCTAGGAGCCATAACAGGACCATTATAATGTACGAGTCTTAGTACGAGTTGTATCACCAAGGTATGACCCGTGCTGTAAACTCGTGGAAAAATTCAGAGGGTATTTTTCTTGCTTTCTTTTTCTCAGAACATACATACTAACCTTTTTATCCATAGGTACAATGATAATGAAGAGGAGCAACTAAAATCACCCAAGATAAGGAGACTAGAGCTGAGATAGCTGCTAGGAGGGCATTGAAAGATGAACCGTACAACTTTGATCAAGCAGGAAGCTCCCCTAGTGGTTCAGTGGAAGAGTACCGAGTTGAGACTTCTTACACTAATGAGACACGAACCACTAGGGCTCAGGCTAAGGTTCAAGCTGCAGCTGTAGCCGTTGCTCCCCAGTCTGAGGAGGGAGTTGAAGAGTAGTCCCAAGAGTTCAGGAGTGGCTCTAATGAGGAAAAAGGGTCTGAGGAGGCCAAGTACGGAGATGGCAATGATACAAACGAGTCTAAGGAAGAAGTTGCTGAGGAAGAGGGCAAGTAATCTCCACCTCGGGAGAGATGTAATATTAGGTGGAGAGTGCCCAGTGATCAAGAGATATACGAGCAATGTCTTTCTCTCACCTCAAAGAACCATCTGAGGTGGATCATATAGGAAGAACCGCAGATCCTCACAAGTGCCTTGAATAAGGTAGAGGAAAAGAAGCGGATATTCATTTTCTACGGATTTGACTAGATGGATAAAACTCCAAAGAAGTATAGTCCTGCAATTGTCCGGGAGTTATATGCCAATTATTTGGCCATAATGGAGCAGAAAGCAAAATGTGGGCAAAAATTGAAAGAACGGCCCAAACATGAGAGCATGATAGTGCTAGGTCACACGATTGATATCTTTGAGTGTAATATTGCTCGGGTACTCTATGGGCCGCAGTACAGAGCTCCTGGCATGATAGCTGAGTTTGATTATCGAGTAGATACCCTGAAAAGGGTAAAGTGGCTAGGTTATGTGGAGAGGCAGAACCAAATTAAATGGTTAGCTAGGGATTTAGCAGATGAAAAAGAAAGATGTAGACTGGGTGGCTAGTGGAAAGCAAGTCACTAAAGACTTGCTGAACTTCATAGCAAAGGCCTATTGGACACTAGTCCACCACAGGTTGGACCCGACGGTCAATGACAACACCCTCAGTGCAGATAGGGCAGCCTTTATGGTGTGTATCATGTCGATCTATGCCATAAACATTCTGAGAGTCATCATAGAGGAGATCCGAGACTGGGCAATGGGATTGAGCACTACCATCCCATTCTTGAGTCTCATATTCAGATTATGTATTGAGCGGGCCTCAAGGAGAAGATGGAGGTTGATAGTCTTATTGGTAGCTAGAGGACAGTAAATATAGGCCTAATATGGGATGAGATGAACTCGGTGAGCTGGGTTAGACTTCCTCTGCAGTCCCAGTACCATGGACATCCAGGGGCGAGCATATTAATGCCCCCACTTCAGTGGAGCAGGGAGAGATGCTAGCTATAGAGGTCGGTCACGCAGACGCAACTCCTAGTACATCCTCCACACCTTCATTGGCTATACCTAGTTAGACTCCAGCAGGATATGTGTTGGTGCCTCAGGATTTCCTCCAAAGGTTGGCCAAAAGGCTAACAGTGATCGGGAAAAAATTCAATGCTATGATGGAAAATGTCAGGCCATGGGTGAAGGCAGAGATTAATAAGGTTTCTAGGTTGTAGCATAGATGATTAGAAAGTTTGAAGCACCGCTTTAATGAGTGTATGGCTAAGCAGACAGATACGAGTGACCTCAGAACGGAGTTGGGGTCTTTGCTGAGCCAGTTAACTGAGTTGTTGTCCAGACAGCCAACAATATTATTCGCCCCCACTCTTCCATACTTGTATGTTGAGCTTGATGAGGAGCTACATCTTAAGGAGTATTAGGTGCCTATTGCAGCCAGAGGAGGAAAAGGAAAGAATAGGTTCTCGGAGGAGGTTGAAGACGAGTCCTCAAGAAAGAAGAGAAAAAGGAAGGAGAAGAAAGAGAGGAAGTGGGAAATAATGGATAGCCTGCAGACTCATGACGAGCATATGTCCGAGTTGTAGGAGCAATCTAGAGGAGCGGGGAGCTCCACCACTGCCTTCGGAGAGCTTGCAGCTTACATAGACCCTTCGGGTAAGCCACATTTAGCCAGAGAGACCACAGAGGTTGCAAAGGAAACTTCTATTGATGTGGGGGTAGCCAATCCTCCAACAAACATTACATTGAGTGCGTTCTCCACCTCTAGCGCCACTATTGTAGCAGAGTTATCACCTCCGCAGGATGACAGGTGAAGTCTGAGTAGCCACAGGTATGTCCCTTTCTCTTGTTCTTACAGTTGATTCTTCGGGACAAAGCATGTTTTTAAAAAGGGGGAGTGTACTTGTACTTTTTAGGTTTTGTTCATCCGAGGGTTTTCCTTTCCATGTTTTTTTCCTCAGACATGCTATCTAGTAAAACCGACATGTTTAGGTTTTTTTGTGTAATTAGAAGTTGTTTATGATTAATTTACAGCCAATAAATGCACTGGTCTTGATGTTTTTGAAAAAATGACCCTATTTGAAATTTTTTTGATGTTATCTGTGTATGTAGACTACAAAGTATGACTTTTGTGGATCTTTTTATGGCATTCATATTATTAGCATGTATAGTTGTAGTTTAGTCGTGCATGAACTGGATAGGTAGAATCAATGCAAACATGTACCATGAGAGAGTGAGGATTCATACTCAGTTCAATACTATGTTGAGGATCTAGAACTTTTCTGGTTGGTTTTTACATAAGTTTTAGTATGGTTTATTAGGAAACGATTATAGGTCATTTTTGTCATAGCCCACTTTTAGCTTATATTGCCCTACCAAATGAAATGATTCCCTTGATCCCATATTCGATCCTAAAAGTTGACCTACTTTCTTTGATTACCTATTCACCTTGACCAAGTTTATAATGAACATGTTTGGCCCTGGTCCTTCCTTGGACATATGAATCTCTACTCAGGCAAAATGCCTAAGTTAAGGGTGGCTGTAGTAGGGGTGCAAAATTTGTGTAAGGGTGGATAAGAAAAAGGAAACAAAGTCAAAGAAGTGTGAGGTGTGGTGTGAAAAGGAAAGAAAAGAGCTGGAAAAAAAAGCAAAAATGAAAAAAAAGAGATGAAAAAATGATAAAATCACACCGCACCTACACATTGCATTTAAATAGAGAAAAAGAGAGGACAAAGTTGAAAGATCAAAAATAGGGTAAAAAGTAAAAGGTGGAGAAAAGTTGTGTAGTGCCAAGGAGGGTTCGTCGCTAAAATCAATATTTATCATACCTAGCCCGAAGCTTACATTACAAGCCTGAAAAAGTCCTATAGCGATCCTAGCTTAACTGTCCCAAAAGCCAAAATAGAGAAAATAAGGGCAAGCCTATGATATCCGATGTGTAGTATTTTGAACTTGTTTGTGAGGGTTAAAGTCTTACTTGTTGAGTCCCAAGTTTAATATTTATATATATCTGTGAGTGTTAGGGACTTCATTTGCAGTGAGGATACATGGTTTGTGTTGTATTTTCCAATTGTCTGTGTGAATGGCATTGGTGATAGCTTAATACTCTGCTAATATTTGGATGTCATATCTTGATCCCTTTATGTCATAATTTGTAGCTACATGTATGCATGGTTGACTTGGTTTGAATGAAAAAGGGGTCAATAGTTGATTATGGTTCATACTGCAAATTTTGTTGTGTTGGTTGTATGTATTCTAAGTTTACTTTCTAGTTAAGCGTCATTTTTAGTCTTGTTTTATTTGCCCGAGGACATGCAAAAGTCTTAAGTTGGGAGTGTTGATGTGTTGTGGTTTTATAGAACTTTTGATGCTTAAAACTAAGGAAATAAGCATGGACTTAGGTTAGTTTATATGGATATGAGGCACTTTTACTTTTTTTCAAGGAAATTAGGTTTTGGAGTTGAAGTGTGCAAAAGAAGGAAAAAATGCAGAAAAAGGGCTAATTACGGATCTTAGTACAAATTGTGCTTTCCTGGTATGAGTCGTACTTAAAGTTGTGAAAAAGTCCAGACTAAGTGTTTGAGGCAAAAGGTGCAGTACGACTTATTGTACGAGTCGTACCATCCTGGTATGAGTCGTACAATAGCAGTCGTGATAAATACTAGAAGATGTTGCATAGGACAAGTCTCCAGGTACTGGTAGTAACTACGGATCGTGATATCTACCTAAGACCCGTACCAAGGAGCCATGGTAAACTCCAGAATAATTCAAGAATGGCAGATCTCAATGTAAGATCGATAGTCCCCAGTCGTAGGATGAAGGTATGAGTCGTACCAAGCCACTAGTGAAAGAAAACAAAGAGAGCCAAAAGTTGCAAGTTCAAACCACGACCAGATTGTACGACTGGTAGGTTCATGGTACGAGTGGTACCAAATTCCAACACTTATAAAAAATCAGAAGAAGCCAGTCAATGTACGAGTGAGGTACGACCCGTACAATCATGTTACGGGTTGTACGTGAAGTCAGCGGCAATTTTAGCAGTTTCTCTATTAATTTAGGAACTTCTAATTATTTATATAAATACTTTTCTAGGTTGTTTTTGTTAAAGAGAGTCATATTTGGAGAGAGACAATTAGAGAGATCTATTATAGAGAGTTTGGAGTTGGAGAACAACTTTTGGGATTTTCTTGAGTTAATTCTTCCATTATTCTTGACTTGTTCTTCATTAATTCTTGCAATAATCAAGTGGATTTTCTTCCAATCATCTTTGTAAGTTCTAAATTATGTATTTGTCTATGAATAATTATAATTCTCTTACAATCATGAGAGGATAAAACCTCCACAATTAGGGTTGTGGGAACTATGGTGAATTAACAAACTAGGATTGCACAAATTGATTCTAAATCAATGCTAAACACTTGTATTATATTCTCTTCATCTTTAATGTTTCTTAACGGAGCGCATTGTTAGGACTTTTTCGAATTCTTTACTTACTTGAACCTACAGATGTAGAGATTAGAAAAAGATAATTACAACAAAACCTTGATCTTTATGGGTCATTGTATGACTTGAGTTGCGGTCGCAGGATAGTTAATTAACGACAAATTAATAATAGTTGAAGTGAAATCGCTCATGAGACCTAACTCAATGATTGAGTATAGTCATCCAATAGGGACGAACCAGTCGTATGGATAAAACCTAGTTATCAAGTTCTACAAGTAAGCATTGGGATAGATCACAAGTGCATAACCCGAAGTAGTTATGAACTCATGGGAAATACTTTTCCTAGTTAATTGCATAATCTTGATAAACAATAAGAAATTCTCAATATTTTAATATAATTGCTTTTATAAATCCTCTTATGGAGATAACACACTTAAAAGCTTAAATACTAGTGTTATTCTATATCTTTACCATATTCCCTATGGGATCGACTCCAAACTTTGTTGGGTTCTTGATCGACAACGCTTTCGTCATACTTTTTCAAGGGTGTGATTTGAGCATTATCAATGCCTTCATTGGCATTTTCTCCAGTGATATTCTCAAACCATAAGGGATTAGAGAACACTTTAAAGTCTTCTGCAATTTCTTCCCACAATGATTTACTGTACACTTTAAAATCTTTGCCAATGTTAGTTTCTTCTTCAAATGAGGTACTATCATCCTCTTCACAAGGTTCTTTCTTAAATTTCTACATGGATTGAGAAGTGATACTAAAACAAGAAAGATTTAGAAAATTGGAATGTGAAAAAGATCCATTCTCTCTCAAATTCCTTTGGATTTATTCACTCAAATTATCCTACACCTCTCTTTCATCACATTGTGATAGATTGCTCACATGAGAAGCATAAACAAAATGGGAAGGATCATTCCCAATTTGAGTTATATCTTTAGTTAAAACTTTGGCCTCGTGATTTTTGGTACAAGTTCAGTTTCATTTGAAACAAATAGATCATCAATAAGGTCATACCACATGAGTTAATCAAGGTCAAACTTGTCTTCAACTTGCATTTGCTTCCATAAATCGTTGGCTTTTACACTTTCTGAATCCTCTTTAAAACTGAATTCTCTTAGTTCATGCAATTGTTGTTCCAACTCTTCAATAATTTTTTCTTTATTGACCTACACATTTGGAACAGAAACACTAGAAAAAGAATGAGTTAATTTGTTAGAGCTTGAACAAGATTCTCTCACACTTATGCACTCTATTCTTTTAATCTCTTCTTCTTTTCATCACTCAAATGCACTGGTTCACTCTGTATTTTACCTCTCAAACTTATACCACTCAATTATGTCCACTCATTAGTAATTTTTAACAACTCACTCTCTTCATTAATCACTTCCTCTCCTTTTTCCTCTCTTGAGTTGTAAAGTTGCTCACCCTTACTTTTCTCTTTATTTTATCTCTCATCCTCACTTTGATTTTGTGTGGAGAAGTTTGTCACTGCACTAGCTCCCATGTACTTCCCAAGAATCCCTTTTTTATCCCTTGGAGGACTTCTAAGGTCAACTCTAATTTTAGTCTTCTCAAACGTATTGTTATTTCCCCTCTTGCATTCCTTTTCCTTTTCAAACACCTCCATTGATCTTCTTACCCTTAATTGATCTTCTTGAATCTCCATAGGTGCCATAGAAACAAGGGCAGTCTTTTTTCCATCATCCTTCATCAAGGAGCACCTATTGTTTTTTGGATCATATGAAGCTTTTCTTTAGAGATACCATGGCCTTCCCAATAAGATATGACATGTGAATAAGGGAACCACATCATACCAAACATCATCATTGTATCTCCCAAGATTAAATGCACCAACACTCTCTTGTCCACCTTCACTCCTGTGAAGGTGTAGGGTGAAGCATGCTTAACACAAGGTAAACCCACCTTTTTAACAAAGTAAGCACTGACTAAATTGTGCAATTTCTATCAATTTTAGTAGCACATACATTAGACAATACTTTCATTCTAGTTTGAAAATTTTTGCCAACTCTAGTAAGCTCATGGCCTCTTCTAGGATTCCTCCCCAAAACTAGATCTTACTGGAGTACATATAATAGGATTCACACTCCCAATTCCAACATAAGCACATCCATCACTATGATTATCTCATCATAATCAGAAGATTCATCACTATAATATTCATCACAAACGTTATTTGTTTTGCTCAAATCGCAAATCTGATGTGATTCATCATAGGCACCACACTCATAACAAGAATTATAGTACATGTCCTTTCCATAATTTTTTACATCTGATTCCCAATCATCCCCACTATAATCATCCATTCCTTCATTCCAATTGCTTTCAAAATATGTAGAAGACATGCTTTCAAATAAGAGTTGTTAGTAGTAAAGTTATCTCACATGCACTCCCTCACGTGTATCTTATAATGGTTGTCAACACTCGTATATCACACAATTAGGCTTTTACCTCAAATAATCTCACCACTCTTGCCTTTTACTACTCAAAGGATGTTCTTCAAATTTCTTCAATGAACCAACAACTCAAACACTTCAAAGGAAGTTCCAATATTTGGTTCAAGAATGGAGATTATGTCAAACAAAGAAAAGGACAGTAAAACTATAACGGACTGGAAACAAAGAAGTACACAATGAAAATAAAGAGAAAACCACAAAAACATTTCACACAAAATTAGAAAATGCGCACAAATCACTAGACTACACTAAGTATGAACAAATACTTAAAATATCTAGCAAGATAATAATAAAAAAATTAAATATGGTGTATATACACTTTCAAGAACACCAAGAACATATGAGATTTCTGAATCAAAGGAGCTACAATGACCTTTACAATCCCCAAGTGACTTTTGAGTTTCTTGTAGACCAAAATTCAAAGAACCTTCAAATCAAATGAGATTTTCAAGAGATTGATCAGATTTTTAATAAATCGAAGTCACCAAATCACAAGATAAAGTATAGAACAAAATATGAACAAGTAAAGAACACTAGAAGCTACTATTCACGTCACTATTCACTTGAGGAAATAATTATTTTTGACTTTTTCTTTGGGTTACTATTCACACTATAGTAACTTTTCTTTTTCTCTTTTTTTTATATCTTTTGTCATTTTCTAGGATTCAAATCAGTAGATCGGGTGAGTATAAGAATACCCAACCATCCAAAGCTCTGATACCACTTGATAATGATACGAACATCGAAAGACTTTAAAAAATTAGAAGATTAGAAAAGGGGAAGGAATTGATTCTTGAAAAGAGAAGAAAGAAGAAATAGTGAATCAATTAAGAAGAAGTAGAAGAAGAAAAGGGGGGAGGAAACTCAAACAAGAAATCTTACCATTGAAGAACTCCAAGCTATGGTTTAAAGTAGAACAAAAAGGGCATAACCCAAAGAGAACCTACAAAGGTCTCCACAAGCCACAAGGATGCTACTAATATATTAAATCAAACTTAGTTACAATAAAGAGAAAGAACCCCCTTTATATAGAATCCTAGAAGGGGATTGTCAATGAATCAACTAAAGAAATTATATTCCCTAGGGACATAGAAGGTTGCCCACACTTAGACCAATGTAGTCAACATAGATTAAAACAAAACACTAAATGACATAGAAAGTAGTTACACACAAAGTCCTAGGAAGTCAACATAGAATAAAACAACTCTTAGATATAATTCTAGAAACTAATAAAAAATTACTACAATACTTTCTCCCATTGGGGGCTGATTTGGGCCCCATTTTATCTCTTCTTGAACTTTAATTTGGACCTACAAATAGATGTATGACTTTAAGAAAATATCTTTATTGGGTTTGAGATCTTCTTCCATCACACGACACTTTTTTATAGCTAATGGCAGTCAAGTTGAGTTTGTCTTGAAGTTTCTATTCGATGGATATTCCAAATCTTTATCCATGTCTTTTAATGACATAGAGATCCATGGATCCTATCATTCTCCCCTTCTTAAAGAAGATTCATCCTCGAATCTTGACATAGGCGCAAGGCGTGACAAACTTGGTATCAAAGCTTTAGATTCGAAGAGTCCTAAGATGTATATGAAGCCCGTCTACTAGTTTTTTTCTTATAGGTGTGAAGAGCGTCACATCTATAAAAAAGAGACTATGAAGCATTAGGAAATACTTCCCTGCTTTCATACTCTAGATAGTGCAATAGAGTTTAACTCTATAAAGACTTCCTCCTGACTCATGTATTCACATATTTTAGATCATGCCTCCTAAATGCACTACCAGTCAGAGGAACACAACGAACATTCCTCCACAAACTAGGATGCAGACCCAAAACAGTTTCCAGTTCAGGGGTCTAGTATTAGAACCCAAGATAGACCAACTACTAGCGGCAAAATCACTGAGACACCAGTTCCTCAGCCTCCAAGCATGGGTATTTTAGATGCAGAGTTCAAAGGTGCTATTCAAATTCTCATTCAGCTGGTGGCTGCTAAATCAGGCCATCAGAACTCAGCACCAACTAGCTTTAGCTCCCATGACTCAGGAGCATCAAGGGTTAAAGAGTTCTTGAGGATGAATCCTCCAGTATTCACAGGATCTAAAATTGATAAGGATCCTCAAAACTTTATTGATGAGATCTAGAAGATTCTAAAATAAATGCACACCATAGTGATAGAGGGAGTTGAGCTTGTTTCTTATATGGTCAAGGATGTGGCTAATGTGTAATAAAACGAGGGAGAGGTTATAATGTAGCTCCAATAACTTAGGATAGTTTCGAGGGAAAGGTAGAGGAGTTTATTAACTTGGCAAGGTACTATGAGTGTGAAGGAGTACAGCCTTAAGTTTATTCAGTTATCTATATATGCTCCAGAAATGGTACCTAATATGAGGGCCAGAATGAGAAAATTAATGTTTGGATTGGGAAAGAATATGAAGAAGGAATGCAAAGGCTCCCTATTGATTAGTGATATGGATATTTCTAGACTCATAGTATAAGAAGAAGGATCGATAGGAGCATCAGAGTAAGAGAACTAAGATAACAAGTAATAAGACCATACAACAGATGAACAAAAATGGAAATAGGTATTTCTTTAGCAAGAGGTTCTTGGGACCTACACAGACAACTAATGCTCCAGCTACATGTAACAGGAGAGACCAGAGGTCTCAGGCATAGGGAACCCCACGACACCCACCTTGTGGTAAGTGTGGCAAGGTCCATTTAGGTGAATACCCTTTAGGTAGAGACAGATGTTATGGGTGCGGTCAGCAGGGCCATCATTTGAGAGATTATCCATCTCGACAGGGTGATAGGGTCACAGAGCTCAGTCTACTCCTTAGCAAGTAGAGTTTCCTAGAAGGGCAATACTTCAAGAATGGATGGATGTCAGAACCGTTTGTGTGCTATGTCCAGTTGCCTGAATCAGGAAAACTCCCCCGATGTTGTCACTGATATGTTAAAAGTCTTCTCTATTAATGTATATGCTTTATTTGATCCAAGTTCTACTCTATATTTTGTGACTCCTTATGTAGTAGTTAAGTTTGGAACCCTAGAACAACTCTTAGAGCCTTTCAATGTTTCTACTATGATCTGTGAGTTAGTCTAGCTAAAAAAATCTACAGAGATTGTGCAATTTCAGTCCATCATAGAGAGACCATAGCTTACATAGTAGAGTTGGATATAGTGGATTTTAATGTTATTCTACGATGGATTGATTGTATTCTTGTTATGCCACAATTAACTATAGGACCTGAGTAGTAGAGTTTCAGTTTCCAAATGAGTCGTTCTTAGTTTGGTTATGCCTAAGAGTCATTTTATTTCATACCTTAAGGCTAGAAAGTTAATCTCTAAGGGGTGTGTCTATAATTTGGTGAGAATGGAAGACTCTAATGTTGAGACATTACATCATCCCTTCAGTCAGTTTCAATCGTAAATGAGTTTTCAGAGGTCTTCCCCAATGATCTTCCCGGAGTCCCTCTTGATAGAGAAATAGATTTTAGGATAAATTTTCTTTCTGATACTCAACCTATCTCTATTTTGTTGTATAGAATGGCTCCAGCTGAATTAAAAGAGTTGAAAGAGCAGTTAAAAGATCTTCTAGACAAGGGATTCATTTTCCCCAGTGTTTCACCTTGGGGTTCTCCAATTCACTTAGTGCATAAGAAGGATGGTACCCTTAGAATGTGTATTGATTACATTTAGTTCAAAAAGGTCACTATCAAGAATAGATATCCCCTTCTTAGAATTGATGACTTGTTCGGCCAGCTTCAGGGTTCCAAGTATTTTCGAAGATAGATCTCAATTCGGGGTATCATCAGTTGAAGGTGAGGGAATGTGATATTCCTAAGATATCTTTCAAGACCCGATATGTTCATTTTGAGTTTGTTGTTAGGTCCGTTGGTTTTACTACACTCCTTCTAGAGCTAGACTTTCAATTTCCTTGTGTATTTTTAGTTTCAGTATTGTTGAGTTAGTTGGGGTCTTGTCCCATCAACTCGTCTAGATTAGAGGCTTTTCAGACTCATGTATGTATTTAGCTTTGGATGCTTATTCTGATGTTATGTTGAGTTAGACTTCTGCTGAGTTATATTGATGTTTTCTTCAGTTTATCGAATGAGTTAGATGTATGCTTATGTCATGGGTTTACTTGGGGTCTCTCTGGGTCCCTTGTCCCGTGTCTACGATCTAGACCTCCGTTTGGGTGGTGAAAAACTTGGTATCAGAGTCATAGATTTAAAGTGTCCTAGGGTGTCTGAAAGCCACATTAAGTAGAGTTTATTTCATGGGTGTGAAGTGCGTCACACTTAAGATGAAGAGGATACGAGACATTTAGGAAGTGTTTCCTTCTTTCATGATCGATGTCGTACGACAAAAAGTATTTATATCCTTCTAATTCGTGCTATTCACGATTGCAGAATCATGGATCCTCGAAGAATGGACAGAAGGAGGAATGGAGGTGGTGAAGGCCATGACAATGGAAATGGTTATGGGCATCAGCCAGCCACACCAATCTAGGAGCCTCAGGCACCGGAGCCGGCTGCCCATGCTGAGTTCCAGGCCACTATTCAGATGCTTGCACAGGCCTTGACCACTCAGGTCAATCAGCAGATCATTGCGCATGTTCCAAAAAATGGTAATGCAGCGGCGGTTTGAGTCAGGGACTTCTTGCGGATGAACCCTCCTGAGTTCACGGGGTTGAAGGTAGATGAGGACCCACATGAGTTCGTGGATGAGATTGTCAAGTTCACCCAAATCATGGGGGCTAGTAGTGCTGAGTGCGCAGAGTTGGCCTCCTACTAGTTGAAGGGGGTTGCGTATATCTGGTTTCGCCAATGGAAGGATAGAAGGGTCGAAGGAGCAGGTCCGATCATGTGGGAGGAGTTTCAGGTTGCATTCCTAAATTGGTTCTTCCCTCGGGAGATGAGGGAGTTGAACGCAGCTGAGTTTGTGAACTTGAAGCAGGGAAGGATAACAGTGTAAGAGTATTCCCTTGAGTTCACTCGCCTGTTGAAATATGCCCCAGAGTTAGTGGTTGACCAAAGGGCGTGGGTGAGCAGGTTTGTTCATGGTATAGCAGGGTATTTGGACAAGGAGTGTCGGATTGGTATGCTTCACCAGGATATGGACTTCCCTCGTATAGTGTTTTACGCCCAGCAGATGGAGGTGGCACATTCGAGAGAGAGGGAGGCCGAGAGGGCTAGGACCGAGGATCACAGATTCTCTCAGCTGAGGACTGGTGGTGGACACCGAAAATAGACTCACCAGTGATCATAAGCCCTGACATCTTCTGCATTGAGTGTGTCATCCAAGCCTAGACATGATCAGAGAGGGCAAGCATCAGGCTCGAGGGGTCAAAGCAGCAGACTCGCAGATTCTAGCATTCAGCATGTCGCATATGTGGTCGGGGGCACACAAGCCAGTGCTTGGCAGGTTCAGGTGCTTGTTTCGGATGTGGGAAGCCCGAACACATGCTTAGAGATTGTACAGTTGTGAGGCAGGATTAGGTTGGAGGTTGAGGCCCAGCTTTTAGTTCAGCAGCCCCTCTCGCACACTCAGCACATCAGGGGGCATCTACTAGCCTAGCTGGAAGTCAGCACTAGAATAGATTCTATGCTTTAGCTTCCCATCAAGAGCAGGAGGTCTCCTCGGATGTGGTCACTGGTATGTTGAAAGTTTTCCATATTGATGTTTATGCCTTGCTAGATCGGGGGGCTACCTTGTCTTTGGTGACACCATATGTGGCCAGTAGCTTCGGAGTCAGTCCTGATGTCTTGCCAGAACCCTTCTCAGTTTTCACTCCAGTAGGTGACTCAATTACAGCTAGACGGGTGTATAGAGGTTTCCTAGTCTCAGTCCTCCATAAAGTCACCTCAGCAGACTTGATAGAGTTGGCCATAACCGATTTCGATGTTATTTTCAGCATGGATTGGCTATTTGCATGCTATGCTTCAGTTAATTATAGAACCCGGGTCATAGAGTTCAGATTTCCGGGTGATCCATTCTTAGAATGGAAGGGTAGTTCAGCTGTGCCTTTAGGTCGATTCATTTCCTACCTTAAGGTCAGGAAGATGATTTTTAAGGGTTGCATGTTCCATCTAGTCAGGGTTAAGGATGTCCAGTCCAAAACCCTGACTATCCAATCAGCTCCAATAGTACGTAAGTATCCAGAGGTCTTTCCTGATGATTTACCAGGTGTCCCTCCGGAGTGGGAGATTGATTTCGGTATAGATCTCCTTCCTGGCATGCATCCTATCTCTATTCCGCCCTATAGAATGGCTCCGGCCGAGCTAAAAGAGTTGAAGGATCAGTTGAAGGACCTATTAGATAAGGGCTTTATTATGCCGAGTAATTCTCTATGGGGTGCACCAGTGTTATTTGTCTGGAAGAAGGATGGTTCGCTTTGGATGTGCATTGACTATCGGAAGTTAAATAAGGTCACCGTTAAGAACAAGTATCCTTTGCCCAGGATCGATGATTTGTTCGATCAGCTTTAGGGTTCCAAGTATTTCTCCAAGATTGATCTTAGATTCGGGTATCACCAACTCAGGGTTCGGGAGAGCGATATCTCAAAAATCGCTTTCAGGACTCGGTATGGTCACTACGAACTTGTTGTTATGTCTTTTGGACTAACCAATGCCCTTTTAGCTTTTATGGATCTAATGAACCTGGTGTTCAAGGCATATTTGGACATGTTTGTGATTGTGTTCATTGATGACATCCTTATATAATCTCGGAGCGAGGAGGAGCATGCCGCTCACTTGAGAGTAGTGCTTCAGAACCTCAAGAATCTTCAGTTGTATGCAAAGTTCAACAAATGTGAGTTTTGGTTGGACTCTATGGCATTTTGGGCCATGTGGTATCGAGTTAGGGCATAAAGGTAGATTCTCAGAAAATTGAGGCGGTGAAGAATTGGCCCAGACCTGTGAACCCATCAGATATCAGGAGTTTTTTAGACTTAGCGGGTTATTATTAGAGATTTTTTGAGGGCTTTTCATCTATTGCAGCACTTTTGACCAAGTTGACTCAGAAGAAGGTAAAGTTCCAATGGTCGGAGGCTTGTAAGAAAAGCTTCCAAGAATTGAAGACTAGACTCACTTCGACACCAGTGTTGACCCTACCCGAGGGTACCGATGGTTTTGTGGTGTATTGTGATGCTTTGAGAATTGTACTTGGGTGTGTGTTGATGCAGCATGGGAAGGTGATAGCATATGCCTCAAGACAGTTGAAAGTCCATGAGAAGAATTATCCGATCCATGATCTCGAGTTGGCCGCAGTGGTGTTTGGATTGAAGATAGGCATCATTATTTGTATGGGGTCCACGTGGATGTGTTCACGGATTACAAGAGCTTGCAATATGTGTTCACGCGGAAAGATCTCAATCTTCGGCAAAGGAGGTGATTGGACCTACTAAAGGACTACGATATGAGTGTCCTTTACCATCCGGGTAAGGCTAATATGGTAGCGGACGCACTTAGTAGGCTCTCTATGGAGAGTGTGTCCCACGTGGATGAGGGAAAGAAGGAACTAGTAAGAGATGTCCATCGACTTACGAGGTTGGGAGTTAGATTGGTCGACTCGACCGATGGCGGCATTATTGTGCAAAACGGGTCAAAATCGTCCTTGGTGACTGACGTGAAAGCTAGACAAGATGAGGATCCAATTTTGGTAAAGCTTAAAGAAATCATTCGGAGTCAGAAGGTGGAGGTCTTCTCCCAAGGGGGAGATGGAGTATTGCGGTACCAAGGCCGTCTATGTGTTCCAAATATTGATGATTTGAGGGACCGGATATTACATGAGGCACATGGATCCAGGTATTCTATCCATCTAGGTGCCACCAAGATGTATCATGATTTACGGGAAATATATTGTTGGAACGGCATGAAGAAGGATATTGCAGAATTTGTAGCCAAGTGCCCAAACTGTCAGCAAGTGAAAGACGAGCATCAAAGGCTAGGAGGCGTACTTCAGGATATTAGCATTCCCACTTGAAAGTGGGAAGAGATTAAGATGTATTTCATTACAGGCCTACCTCGTACTCGCTTACACTACGATTCTATTTGGGTAGTGGTAGACAGGTTGACCAAGGCTGCACATTTTCTATCGGTCAAAACCACAGATTCAGCGAATGATTATGCCAAACTGTATATCCAGGAGTTTTTGTGATTACATGGAGTGCCCTTGTATATTATCTCAGACCGAGGTACTTAGTTTACCTCTCAGTTTTGGCGGTCTTTCCAAAAAGGGCTTGGGACTAAGTTCAAACTCAGCACAGCATTTCATCCGCAAACGGATAGTCAGGCAGAGCGAACAATTCAAACTCTCGAGGACATGTTGAGATCTTGTGTGATGTACTTTAAGGGTAGTTGGGTTGATCACTTGCCCTTGATCGAGTTTGCTTACAATAACAGCTATAACTCTAGTATCCAAATGGCACCGTTCAAGGCTCTTTATGGGCGGAGATGTAGATCGCCTATCAGATGGTTTAAGGTTGGTGAGGCAGCTATGATAGGACCTGATTCGGTCCATGAGGCTATGGTGAAGGTTTAGTTTATACGGGATAGGCTGAAAACCGCTCAAAGTCTTCAGAAGTCATATGCTGATGTGAGGAGGAGAGAGTTGGAGTTCGAGGTAGACGATTGGGTATTTCTAAATGTATCCCTCCATGAAGGGAGTCATTCGGTTTGGAAGGAAAGGAAAACTCAGTCCCTTCTATGTTGGTCCCTACCGGGTTATGAGAAGAGAGGGTAAGGTAGCGTATGAGTTGGACTTTCCCTCAGAGTTATCTTCAGTTCATCCCATCTTTCATGTATCGCTCTTGAAAAAGTGCTCGTGTGATCCAACTTTAGTTGTCCTGGTGGGAAGTGTTGGTGTGGGAGATCGCTTCAGTTATGAGGAAATTTCAGTTGCAATCTTGGATCGTTAGGTTCGGAGGCTGAGGAACAACGAAGTAGCTTTGGCAAAGGTGTTATAGAGAAATCAACATATTGAGGGAGCTACGTGGGAAGCCGAAGCGGCTATGATGGCTAAATACCCTCACCTGTTCCCTACTGGATCAGTTCCAATTTGAGGTATCAGTTTTTTCCCTAATTCTCTAATTAGTTGCCATGTTCAGTTCATATGCACAAGTTTGATTTATGATATTATAGATGTATGTGATGTCAGAATTCGGTTTAGTTGTGTAGTTCTTTTTGGAGGTAGTCACTCCGTCAGTTTTCGGTTTAAATGATCAGTATCTGAATATGATGATTGCATGTTTCTGTATTTTTTATGTGTTTCTAATATTCTAGGACGGATGTTCCCAAGAGGGAGATATTGTAATATCCCGGGAACCCAAGGATCACATCCGGGAGTCAAAATAGGGAAAAACTGAAAATTCAAGTTGCAGACACAGAACGAGTCGTTGGACTACTCGTGAGACTAGCCCACAAGTCATTAGGTTACTCATGGGGAAGACCAGTGGAGAGTAGGAAGTTTGGAGGAAAAGGGTTCCCCACGGGCGTGGGCACGACTCGTGGTCACTCACCACGAGTCGTTAGGTCAACCGTGGGGTAAGGGAGAAGAAGTAAAGAAGAAGTTAGACCAGTGTACTTGACAATTGGTGACCATGAGTCGTGGTCACCCCTGATGAATCGTTACGTGATTCGTCACGAGCCCAGGAATCCAGGCATGTAGTGGACTCGACAAGCATCATGACGAGTCGTATCCCCCAGTAACGATTCGTCAGGTCGTCCGTTAGGACCACCTGGTAGTGTTTTCCTGCGAATTCAGTAAGGGTCTTTCCCTAATTTCTAAGTTCCTCAGACTTAAACTATATCGTTTAAGGCTTGTTTTACAGAGTTTTAAGAGGGGAAAACCTATTCTAAGCTAATTCATTCCATTCATGCAAACTTGAGAGGTTGAAGAGAGGATTTAGAGCAAGTTTTAAAGGTTCCTGTTGGAGTCTCATCTTGGGTAATCAGAGAAGTGGTAGAATCATCCCTTCCAGGTATGTAGGGTTATGAGTGGGTGCTTTCTTCCTCACCCATGCCCAATCTCTATCTAATTAAGACAAATTCCTATGATCAAGTTATGCGTTTTTTAACCCAATTTTATAATTCTTCAATTTCTATACATGGGTATGATTAGATTATGTTTCTTGATGAATTGTGAAGCTTGGGCAGATTTTAAATTATTTTTTAATCAAAATTGTGTTTTCTAAATTATGAAATTAAATGCCCATGGATGAGAAGTTCATGAAAGAAGAGAATGATGATGAATGTATGATAATAAAAAATATATGTTTCTAAAGCTACCCATGATTATGATATTATTTTCAAAATGAATTGAGTAGATCCAAGCATGATAAAATTTTGGGCAAGGCCCTTATATCAAGTATGATGATGTAGTATCTCTAAAGTAAGCTTACCACATGCTTTTGGAGTAGATGCTCCCACTTATATTTGAGCTTGTGGTATGTTTCGAAATAAGCATCTCATATGCATGAATTCATAATTGATATGTATGTTATCATTGAGATTTGTTTTTATATGATGTCGGTTCTATGCATGATTCCACTATTGAGCTTTGTCAAATGACAATGTTGAGCTTCATTTCATACAATGTTGAGTTTATGCATGATATCATTGTTGAGCTTCGTCAATAGATGATGTTGAGCTTCGCTATATACGATGTAGAGAATTGTATGATTTTGGAGAAGAGTCTAGCACCGAGCGGGCTAAGGGTCGATCACCCTATGCCCCAGAACTACGCGCCAATGTAGGTTGATAGTATTATGTTATTGGGACCTCCCCCCGTAACTACGCGCCAATGAAGTTGATACTATTATGTTACTGGACCTCCTTGTGAGCTATCCCTGGCCCTAATGGCCCATAAGATTGATATCGGTTATCATGGTAGCGCTCCCTGCCTCGGTAAGGTTATGGACGGCTCTTTCCACTTGAGTGTGATCGTTGGGACCACGTAAGCTCTATCGTTGTATGTTGGTTAAGTGGTGAGTCTCCCATTGTCTATAAGATTCCAATTTGCATTTCTTTACTCATGGTTATTGTTTTACACATACATGTATCAAAAGCAAGGTTTGACTTATTGTCTGACTTTTCTATAATGTCACATTTCAGCCTTGAGTCATTCGGTCAAGCGAGATGTTATGAAGCTATGCATGGTCATATTAAGGGAAAAGATTACGATTTCAAAATGAATGCATGTAGTCCTTACTCTCGTACTTGAAAGCTTATGATATGTTATGAAGTGTTTTAAATGGTTTACTTTACTTAAGTTGTTTTACTTACCTTGCGACGGTACATTTCAGATATACTAACACATACTTTCTATGTTGTATCGTTTCATGATACAGACCTAGCTCGCCTGCCCCACTGTAGCTCCAAGTTATTAGGTTAGCTCCTACTTGGTTGGTGAGTCCTCATCCTTCGAGAGCTAGACTTTCTGCTTCTGTGTATTTTCATTTCGCATTGTTGAGTTAGTCAAGTCTTATCCTATCACCTCGTCTAGATTAGAGGCTTTTCGCACTCATGTATGTATTTAGCTTCGGATGCTTATTCTGATGTTATGTTGAGTTAGACTTACGATTAGTTATATTGATGTTTTCTTCAATTTATCGAATGAGTTAGATGTATGCTTATGTCATGGGTTTACTTGGGGTCTCTCGGGGTCCATTGTCCCGTGTCTACGATTCGGCCCCGTTCGTGTCAAGTGACAAGGGCCTATTCAAAAGTCATCTCGGGTAATTGAATTTGGGTATAATTACATAGTTTGACCTATTTTTGGTCCCAGAATTACATGGTCACAGAGAATTTGATGTACTATGAGGAGTAATTACACTCTCCAATTCCCCAAGGAAAGGTGAGAATTGCAAGTAACTACATGTTGTAATTTCAAGGTCACTCTTCAATTTATTTTTTTAAAAAAATATTAACTTATTTTCCTTTTTAATGTATTTTTTAATTAATATAAAATTAAAAAAACAAAAAAAACATGTAATTTAATTAAAATTAATTTTTTATTTTTTAATTGAAATATTAATATCTTGAAGTACTCCTCCCGGCCTTGGATGTTCAACCTTTACTTCTTGTGATTCCATGTAATTGCTCTTATGTTTTTTTCTTTCATTTAACATAAATGCATTATTATTCTATGTTTTGAATTAAATTATAATTTCATTGTTGAATGATGGTATAGACTTATGTTTTTCTTTTCTTTGAATTATATTTACTTAAGTTATATTGCAAACTTATTTTAAGTTATATTTAAAGTTAACACAAAAGTATTATTGTTACTCCTCCATTTTAACAAATAAGTGATGTTTTTAGCTAGGCACACCCCTTAAGAAACTACCATTTTTAGAAAATAAAATGCATTTTACTAACTTACCCTTAATAAATAATTGAAAATGATGCAAATTTTTAGTAGTTTATAAATCCCTCTTCATTTAAATAAGGATAAAATTGGAAGAACATCATTAATGTTTTCTTGATAAATGTGAAACACCACTTATTTTGAAACGGAGGGAGTAACGTTTAATTTTGAATTTATGTTATATTTCGCTTCTAATTTATTTGCTTTAGTAGTATTGACTTGTTATTTCACATTGCATGCTATTCATTTTTTAGTTAGAATTAATAGATTATTCTTGTCAAATATTTGAATAATTTTAGAGCATTGTATTTATAATATTAATATTAAGCTTTTAATTACAAGTTCTATCAATATTTTACCTTATTTATTTAAATAAAGTTTAATTATTAAAATTAAATATTATTAATTTTAAAATATATATGAATTATTTTTTATAATATTAATTAAAAATATATTTTTTAATTAATATATTTTAAAGACAATATGTATCTTAAATACTATTTTATTGTCATTTATAAAGACACATATTTGTTAAATATTAATTTTTTATATTTATTATTGTTTTATATTATTTTAAAATTTTAATTTAACCGTATAATTACACTTGTGCAACCAAACAAAGACGCTTGTAATTACACCGGTAATTACACTGTAATCACATTCATGACAAACAAACAAATCATCATAATTACTATATTTTGTAATTACTAATTACTACCTTAATAATTACACTAATTTTTAATTACGTGGATGACTTTGCAAATAGAACTTTGAAACAATATCATTGTCAAGCTCAGATAATACAATTGATTCAGAGTTTTCATTCTTGTTCCAATTTTGATTTTTACTTGTTATTCTTTTTCTTTTTTTATCTATATATTTCTTTATTTGTCTTTGCTTTCTCTATTTAGTCAAAAAAAAAAAGTATAATCAATCATACTCTCTTGCCTTTAATTCCATTTTCACAAATCAATTGTTATTACAAAACGACATTTTTCCGGCTAAGATTGAACTCGTGCAACATTAGAAAGATCTCTTATTTCTTAGCCCAAAAAATATGGCCACGAAAGAGGAATTAAGTGAAATAGATTTAACTTAGGGTAGTCATATAAAAACACTTAGTTATTTCATATTTTTTTTAAATTTAGCTACATAGGGATAAATGCTACCATTGAAATGCGAAAAATTAATCTTAGTGTATATTTTGGATGGGCTTATAACTTATGGTTTAAAAGTTAAAAGTCGTAAGTTAGGATTTTTAACTTATGACTTCTAACTTATTTTCGTATTTTGACTTAAAACAAATGCTTAAAGTATTTGTACTTTACCCAAATACTACAAGTGTTTAAAAGAAATTTTAACTTAAAAACACTTTAAATAAATCAATCCAAACATATCCGTAGTTCAAAACTATGTTTGGATGGTGCAATATGGCTAGAATTTTTGAACTAACAACCTATTTACATGTGTACACACGTATCATCAACATATGCTCAATTCCATTTCTTCATTTTAATATCTTATCTCATTTATTATATTATATTACTCTAGTTTCGTCTAAAGCATCACACTTGTATATAAGCCAAAAGTAGAGCAATTTCATGAAATATGAAAATCTTACCAAACATGGCTAATATATACCCGAGAGGGCAGGGGGTGTGACCTATAACCTCTCCACTTGCAATATGTAACTACGAGTGAGTTATTGCTTTGAGTATAAACTAGACTTCTTTTCTGTTACTATCTTGAAAAGCTTAATGGTCCTTTAATAACTGTGGATCCAAACGGTAACTCTAATAGATAATAAAAGTGGATGCAGATATCACCTATTTGGAAATGTAAAGAGGTTGAAAGACTGGTTAATTATTAAACCAGAAATCTTTTTTTACAAGTCTGTCAACAACATAGGTACCACAATTCACATTACAGCTATTCTTGCTACAAAGTTACAAAAAGTCTATCTAGGTCATGAAGGTGATGTTTCCTCCAATTTTACACGTTTTACTGAAGGGACACTTAAGAGCCCACCATAAGAGTCATAATTCTCATGCTTTCCTTTCAGCTGATTTTCGTTCCTTATTCTCACAAGATCATGTGCAGATTTTGAAGTAAGCATTTGACCCAAGTCCAATGCTGGCATAATCCAGCTCCGGTGCATCTGATTTGTCATCAGGAGCGGCATGCTTTATTTCAGTGAATGATAAAGGAGGTTCATCTGATTTCGATGATGATACATTTAGCTCTTTTCCCATGTTTTTTGTCTTGTCAAACATCATTTAATTTGAAGGTATTATTTCCCTTGTTCTTCAATCCACAGCTGTAACTTTGGATCTGAGGAAAGAGGTATCTTACTAGAATGACGAATTGTTCCATTAAATGTGAAATTTATATCTCAGCACAACCATGAATAATAAAGATACACTAATAGCAATGCTTTGATCAATCCTCAAGAAACAACAAAGAGAGAATGTAACCTTTAGACATTAAAAAACTAAATAACCAGAATATTACTTAAAACATATTGCCAGACGTATCAAACACCATCTTGATCAGATGGTCAACAATGGTACTTTCCCTTAGGGAGATTTACCATATAACTTCTATCCAGCATACAAATATCACTTTGCACTTGAAAAGCAGGATATTAGTTAAGGAGGATTCAATTCAGCGTAACATGATAACTCAAACGTCAAATTTACCAATGTCACAAATTAAAACACTTGACTAAACTAGAATTTTTTGCATGGTTGATTGAAAATGTTTATCTAAGACAAAGGAAATAAAAATTGCAGGGATCCAAAATTTTGAAAGAGGGAAACCTGAATATTATTCGCTATCCAGATAAGACACCATATTAGAGATCATAAGGTCACTAGATGTTTAAAATAAAATACATTATTCACAATATATTATACCTTTATTACTCAATATTGAGGAGAAAGTTGTAATGTTAATACATGAATGTTAATCCGATATGTAGGGCAATCAAATGACAAAATACTCTTGAGGGCAAGGGATATAATTCCACGACAATGTTTAAGAAGAAAATGTCAATTAACACTAAGACAAATAGGGACGACAACAACAACATACCCCATTGTGATCCAACAAGAGGGGCACTAGAGGATGGTGTGTAAGCAGCCTTGCCCCTACCTTAGTAGAGAGGTTATTTGCAATAAATGTCTCGACTGTGTAAAGCATAATAAAAATCAAATACATGCAAACAAAAAACTAGTGGAAAAGTTAGGACAAAAACAAGAACAATAATAAATAATACAAAAATGAATAAGTGAAAGGTGAATGTGTAATACTAAATTGGAGAATAAGCATAGTAGAATATAATAATAACAACAATAATAAGTAAATAAATGATCAGCTATATACTAACTTTACCGTCCTAATCCTCTTCCATATCTTCCTATCTAGGGTCATATCCTCGATAAGCTGTAGATGTGACATGTACTATCTAATCACCTCCTACTCTATTCACCGCCTTTACTTCTCTCTGTACCAACCATAGCTAATCTCCACACCTCCTCATTGGAGCATTTATGCATTTTCTATTCACATGCCTAAAACATCTCAGCCCTCGTCTTCCTCATTCATTCATAATTGCGACGACAATTCCACCTTATTTCAAATATCTTCGCTTCTAATTATATCTCCTAGTATACCTACACATCCATGTCAATATCCTTATTTCTTCTACTTTAATCTTCTTGAAGTGCAAGTTTTTAACTGTCCAATACCTCCCCATACAATATAGCTAGTTTGACAACCACTTCATGAAACTTTATTTAAGTCTTGGTGACACATTCTCGCGATAAGACACTCGAATTCAAGCCTCTATTACATTCTACCCTCTCTAAATTAAGAGTGTTTTTCAAAGCAGGCTATCTTATATTTTAATACGATCAACCAAACACTGATCGTTAAATTATATCCAAGCTTATAACTGTATATAATATTATATTATCTAATTCTACATCACATAATCTACCAATGTTTGTTCTATCATAATATGAGATGATCCTGGAAGAAGCATTCGCCCATAGCAAAGCAACATATTCTGCCTCTCTCCTTATGTTCAGAGACTTGTATTTTCACTGAAAAGGAAATCAGTAAGAAAAAAGAAAGAATAGATGCATGAATACCGGTTGGAGTGTCTTTAATCATTCACATACCTCAAGTTGTTCATGGCTATTTCATCTCTATCTGTGCATTTTCGTGCTTCTGTTATCCCCATAGTCCTGCAATCAGATTCCAAAGTAATATTTAACAACTAATTACAATTTTAACTGGAAAAAGAAGGAGCTCGCTCCAAGGAAGTGAAATTAGCAAGCTGAATGAGATTTGAAATCAACTACTCTCACGATCTCCCTATGTTATAAAATTAGTCCTTATATTTGTGTCAACAACAAGTGCATGCACAAAATTCCCATATATAACTACCACTGAAGCTGTAAAAATTAACCTTCATTTGTATTTTGGACTGATTTTTTATTACAATTTGTAAACATTATAATTTACTCCAAAGCTTCATGACTAGTCAATAGTCATACTAAGACAAGAAAAATGGACAGAGTTATAAATGTCTGTGCAACTAAAATGACATGGCTTAACAAAGATATTCCGTTGGGGACATCAGGAATGACAGAAGAAATTCTTGTGTATAACATTATTCTTCTTGCAGCAAATAAAGCAATTATTTAAGATCACTGGTTAATATCATGTTTCACTAGCGGCAGCGTAACGATTTACGTTTTCAAGTCCAGAGATAGCATCTCTGTGACGATAGTTGGCTTCTTTTCTGATGTTCCTGTAATAAGCAGAGGACAGTCTATCCTTTAGTTAAAATTTTAAATGTCTTAGAAAACTATGAAAAAGATCTACTCAGCATCAAAGTGACACTCACTCAACATTAATAAACATTCACGCACTTCACTGACTCATGAATAAAGAAAAGGTGGGCAGGAAATACTAGAACATTATCTTTTAGAATCACATGAGAGGATAGTGTTAGTTTGAGCTCTTATTTCTCTTTCTATGTGGATAAAAAAAAAAAAGTACTCTTTGAACCATGCCTATTTTTATAACCCCACTCATATCAAAGGCCCTTCAAATAGACCTTATAAAATCTGATTTCATGAGGTGATTTGAGGATTTTCAGAAAGAGAGAGAGGAAGAGGGCAGAAATATTCTGTACTCGACAGCCTTCAAATTTGCATTTTTCTGCTTGGTTCACCATCAGAGTGAACTGAAATTTGAGCTGAGTGTTCCTTACATCTTAAACTTCGATTTGAATGGTGGATATTAGAGTTGGAGTCCTATAGCTTCAGATATTCAGCTGTGATAGAACCTCTACTTTTAGTGATTTCTCTCCTTTTCGGTTGTTTTTTGTTATTAGAAGAGTTTTACGATTGGACTGTAATTGATAAAGTTTTTACAATGTACAAAGCGAACCAAGTTCATGTGCAGCCCATATGCATACGTGTATCAACTAGATTCATATGGAGGTACATTTGTCATCAAAAAGAAAAATTTGTTATGTGGAAGATTTTGATGATCGACATAGACGAACCAGTTCACTACACAACCGAAGGTTTTGCAGTACGAATTTGACTTGGATAAGAAAATATCAAATAAGAAAATTATTAATGTGGAATTGCAGTTCAACGATACAAGATAAATCAAGTCCTCTTAGGATTCTTTCCAAAAGACAAGTTGTATTTGACTAAAGAGAGAACTGTATACGTACAATGAAACTCAAATCCTTTAGGATTCTTTTTCATTGCTCCTAGTTTGACATTGATATTTTATGGCCAGCTATTCACGAACTTTTTGTGACATTGTTGATTTAGTGAGCTTTGGTCTCCTAGTTTTTCTCTCCATTTTGTAGTGTCTCATGAAAGTTTCATTTTTACTTCTTTTATTTTATTTGTTGGTTATTATAGATGCTATCGCTCCTATTTATGCTTGTGTTTAAGGTCTTCCTCTTGGTTCAAATAGATTGGAGAAGATTTAGACAATATATACCGCTCACCTTTGTCGCGGTATTGTTTAATGCTTGTTTTCACCAACAAATAGCTAAAGTATGTAGTTATTATGAATGTGAGTTATAGGAGTATCTCCTACATATGAATGTAGAAAGAAAGAAGGAGAGAAAGAAGAAGAAAGATGAAAGAAGCTAAGCATTTAGAAAGAAGAAAATATAGAATTCATCTCTCAATCATAATGAATTTGATCTTATTTTCCGTATTGTTCTTTCATACATACACTAACTTATATATGATTGATAGGGCAGTTAATACATGATAAGTTGTAGAATAGTTAGTTCATAATGACTTAACTAATTCTCTAACTAACTTTAACTAACCGCTTCTAACCAACTGAACCATTAACCCACTCCTTCCTTAACCATACTAGTAAAATGAGTTAGATTACAAGTTGAGTTAGATTCCAAGAAGCTATTTAGCGAACCGGGCTATCATGTCCTCAACACTCCCCAAGCTAGGAGTAGTAAATATGTTGATTATTCCTACTCGTTTCTTAGGTGGTCGTGCTAGAATTTGCAAGCCTCTTTTGTAAGCATGTCTACCGGTTACTCTTGGTGTGGATGTACCGTAGGCACCGTCCTGTTGAATTTTTTCCTCACCAAGTGACAATAAATTTCTATGTACTTTATCCTCTCATGGAGGATGTGATTAGCCGTTATTTGAATAGTGCCTTTGTTATCACCGAAGATGGTGATTGGCCGTAGGATGCTTATTCTAGTTTCTAAGTAATCCAAATAGCCATACAAGTTCGCTACGCTGTTGCCAAACTTCCCGTACTCAAACCTTTCGCGAAGCTTCTTAAAACATTGGTATGTTTCTTAAATCATCACCCAAATTACACCTCACAATTGAAGTATAAAGCGATCAATGCCAAATAGTAACCTAACAAAGGTTAGGATCGATCCTAAGGTGAAATAGCGTAAATAATATGTTAATCTGGGAATAAAGTAATCGTTATCAATATTTTAAATAGGGCTTGCAAATAAAAAAGAATAAAATAATGTTAGAAACATTGTCGGTATCGATTACTAAGACAAAACTAGGATTACGTTTCTCATGATTTCATAACTTAGTAGGCTTTTACTAGTGATCTATCCCGGTGAATTTTGTGTAAGACTTATGTTTAGTACATCCAATGTTTTTCGACTTAAAGACTACACTTATCTCCTCTGCCCAAAGTGCATGTGTTATGGCGCAATGTCATGCCCTACCTTGGAAAGGGCGACCGAGCCACCTAATGCCACACTGGGACTTGTTGCACTGGCCGGGGCATATGCACCTCTGGGGCACTGCCAATAGCAACTCAAAAATCAAGAAAACAAATCATATATCTCGGTCAGAACATTGCTTCTAAGCCGACATGGCCACATAGCAACTCCGTAAAGGAAAATGTAACCCTACAAACACAACACCAAAGGGATCCTATGCGGCGCATAAGACCACCATGTTGTCTAGTTATAGCAAGAACAAAGTAGCAACATATTCATACTATAGTCGGCAAGGTCAAAGTAACTGCGTTACACTAGGCACCGCCACTTTACCAACATGCAAAATAAAATACAACATGCCCCACATGTACTCAACAACATCCAACAATCAAAAACTAGGTGTGCAAGCTCTAAGAGTGGAATAGTAGTTGGGATAGGGCCCCGACCTACCCAAAGCCGTACACCAAAAGGAGCAAACCTTTCTAACTATCAACTCCTAAAAGGAGTCGATCGAATCGCACCCTTGCCGGAGAAGCAAGGCGTCGTGAACCACGCTCTATCCGCACTGCAGTAAGTATGTAGTACCCCAGATGGGCGTCAGCATAATATATACCGAATATGTAAGGCAACAATGAAAATGACTTAATAATAATAAAAGAACCGAATGTAATCATTAGAAAGGATACGTAGTTATAACCCGAATAGCTCACAACCCAAGTATAGCTAAGAAGTAAGTATACAAACAAGAACCTTATCTCGGCCTCATGCTTCCCGAGCGGTACAATCAACACAATAATCTACCGGGCCCCTATAAGCCATAAATAGTACAATACAATCTATATACACCTAGTATGATCAATGGATTCAACGGTAACTATAGCCAACCTACCTAGCCTCTTGGTCTGCAATTGAGGCCTCGCCGGGGCTCCTATAGTTGTGTCCGAGCCCTAGCTCCTATGATTGCACCCCAAGTACATTGCGCTTGATAGAGGTCAATATTTGATAACACATAAGAAGAAGTCAATTCATGATGATTGTATGGTATTATAGGCCTAAACATAGTCCTTTCTGCATATCATAGTTCCTCTAAGCAATCTATAGCTCATAGGCGATGACACAAATAGAAACCGAGGTTGGTGGACGAAAGGCTATATTATGTGGAGTCGATCCCAACCAAAATAATCAACTTTAATCTCAAAACTATCCGAACAAACGAATCACAATATACATGCTTATGACTTTCTTACAGGACGTAGGTCGTATTACTATATACGACATGAATAACTTGTTGAAGAAGTTAGTTTTAATATACTTTCGAATGCCACAATTCTCGTTTATCCAAATAGTTCCAACCCGTAGCCGGTAATTCCACTCACTTGTACTCTACGCCGAGAGAATAAGGCTATTTTCAATACTAAAACTCAGCAATTAATGTTATCTTATAACATTAATCTATAACTCAACTTCGTTCACCGCCGAAAAGTCACAAATTCCCGAGAGTTTAGAAGGTAGAAATTCTACCTATCACTTTTTAGTCGCTTAGGACTTAATTAGAAGTGATTTCTACGACTTTACTCCTATTGGTTCCTAAAAGTACTCTAAGCGAATTTTCAAGAAATAACCCACAAAGATGTTCCTCGTAGTCTTGTAACTCGTTATCCGTGATGAATTTGGCATTTGGATAGAGTTTAGCGGGTATTTGACTTTAAAAATAGAGAAATTGTCATTCGTACTTTGTCTCTAGCAAGTGGGAAATGTTTAAATGATTTGATCACAATTGGCAAAGGGTTTATATAGGTAAGCCGAGGTGGCGAAGGCACGGCGCGCTGCAGCCGATGGCAACATGACCCCCTGTTGCACTTGGCCCCCCTACCCTGTGCTCCGCCTTCTCAATTTCGTGCTCGTATACTCATCCCCGATCCCTTCTCCACATGAGTTGTACTTCAAAACTCTCGACATACGATGATGCACACTGCTAAATGATAGAATTTACAAGGTGTAACAACCAATAGACATTAGATGCTTTCCACCCATCTCCTCTTGGTCTCAAAAGTGTGTATATCCTAGCTTTGCACAATTCTTGACTTTAACTATCCTCGGCTAGAGCTCAAGTTAATTAGATGAGAATTATTAATCTCAAATTTACCATTGTTACTCTCTTTCCTAACTTCAACCTCCTTGTTCGGGAAAGTTAAAGATACAGTTTGTTCGATGTTTGCAACCGTCAAACTTTAATTAAAATGAAAAGAATAACAATTCACTAATTTGCCATTCAAGAATTACTATTCCTGCTATGCCTAAGGTACTGCTAATTCATCATGGTTCCCACAACCCTAGCCTATGAGATTTAGCTATAGTTTATAAAAAAATAAATAAAAGATGTAGAAGAAATTATAATGAAATCTTAAACAAATATTTACTTGTTCAACAAAAATCTCCGAGCTAAAGGTTCTACAAGAACTTGATGAACTTCCAACAATTGTCAACTAAACTATTACATAAATTAAATTGTGCAACACTATGAATTTAATCTCCCCTTATGTGTTGACGAAGCCCTAATAATGGGACTTGGACTTGACACCTAAAACATATTATGAGTAGGGTATGTATAATAGTAGATTAAGCCTTCATTGTTCCTTCTGGATTTGAATTAGGCTTTGGCATCTTTTTTGTTCCTAGTAGAATTGGGATTTGACTTTTCTCAAGGCCCCAACTTGCATGTGCCTTGCGCAGCCTATAACACCAAAATGCCTATGCGGCATGCCTCTCAAGTTGCACCGAACTATCGCGGCATGCTCGTTGCACTGAATAAGCTTGTGTGGAGCGCAGCTATAATACGTTTATGGTTGTGCGCCGCCAACTTATATATTATCCTCGCCAACCCCGCTTCCATTCCCGCACTTTTAAGCCACAATTATGCCCAAATTCATCTCTTTTATACTTTAAAGCATCTAATTAAGTGTGTTAGCTCTTTTTGATAAACATATCATAAAACACGTAAATTCACCATTCATCACCACCCCACACTTAAACTATTGTTCATCCTCGAAGAATCTACTACTTCTCTTCTCACATTCAAGCACAAAATTCACTCTACTTAACATGTCTACTTATACTCAGGATCATTAGACAAGTTAAGGGAAGCTCAAATAACTCACTCACATTTATATAGGTTCAACATTAAAATACTTAAAGCTGAAATCATTTACTTCTAAAACTAACTCAACAAGATATTTGGGCCAATATGAATCATATGTAATTTAATAACAAGATATACTAAAGTCTTACCATTTTTTCCCTCACTATTTGGAGAGATGCCCATTCACACACAAGATATATAACAATATTAACTTGGGCATAAATATAAGAAAATGGCTCACTTCCAAGGAACTCAACATGCATGCAAAGGCAACCCATAGGCTTGCCCTGGTGTATAATACTCCACTAATATAGAACATTGAATCAAGGATCAACTAGATCTCTTACAATGGTTGTAATGGAAGGAGTGGATGGCAGAAACCACGGCCAAGATAGTGACTAATCTCCCAAGCACTTTAATACTACAACACTTGACTTAAGCACATTCAATTTTTCGCTTTTCTCCTTATACCTCCTTTTATTTTTTTCAATTTTAGAACTTTAGGTGACTAGAAGAGATAACATTGAGCTCATTCATACTTTATGTTCAAAGCTCTTTCTTCTTTTTCTTTCCCACCAAGATCAAATGCATCCTGTTTAGAAAATTTTATCCTTTCTTTCTTCTAATTTCCAGCAGCTTTAGCTTTTTCCTTCACTTCTCCACTATGCTTCTTTATGAATTTTTTTATTAAAGTGCTCTGGTGAGTCATTTGGACCAAATAAAGGTTAATAAAACAAAACGGACAAGCTTGTAATATGCTATCAAAAGAATATGCTAAGACTCGTAAAATGGTTAATCTAGGACAATTACACAAAGGTAGGTAAAAATTAGATATAAATAGGCTACCAAAGAAATGTCTATATCACTTCCTAGATTCAACATCCTTCATTTCATTTTGCATATACACTGCAAGTTCTAGACATCAAAATCTGCAAGCATGGACTATACTACAATTCCTCACTCTCACAATGGAACAAATGATTTAACAATGAAAATCAAGATTACATAAACACATATATCCATATTGCATGGCACATAATTAAGCCACTTTTTCAAGTACAAGAGTCAAGTTCCAAAAGACTAAGTGTTTCTATCTTTTCATGCATATTTGAGTGAATCTCACAGTCTCACTGATACCTAAAGTGAAGCACCAACATTCATAAGGTTCAAGTTCTTGCATTTCCTAATAACTAATTTTCTTTTAAGACGATCGTCATCCATCCTTCATTGGGAAAAGTCAAGACTCTATGACTAAAAAAAAATCTAGACCCATAAGGTCCCAACAATACGGGGTAAACAATTAAAATGAAATATTAAAAAAATAAAAAATTGGTGAAACCAAAACCAAAATAAAATATAAAAAACTACTACAAACAACCCAAGTATACAAGATGTCACATCATAAGAAAACTAGGTCACTGTATAATCTAGCTATTAAAGCATGCATGGTAAAGAAGTTACTCTCACCCCACACTTAATCGCAGCACTTTCCTCGCAAAGCTAAAAAAATAAAGCATAAAGTAAAGAGTGAAAAAGAACTCCTTGGGACCGAGCAGTCCCCATGCAATCGCGGGGATGCTTATGTTCCCACTGCCCACAGGTCAGTATGGCTCAACGCAGCGATGCCACTAAGCAGTTTTTCAAGGTGGTGGAATTGTCAGTGTCGTGCCACCTATGTGCAAGATGGTGTCAAGGTGATGCGGCGCTCGCACTGGCGAGCCGAGATTTTTCACACCCCGTTTCCAATATTCATGCCTGAAAATTGTGGTCTAAGACTTAATTCTGACACCCGAACAAACACATCAACTCTAAAAATCAAAATTAAATTACCTTGGGTTGCCTCCTGCTAAAGACTTGATTTAACGCTATGCACATGATGTCAATGGGCCACCACTTTTCTTTCCATTTTGAACTTATGAATTGCACACTCTAACAACTTTTCCAATTTTACTCTTCTCAAGGAGTGGTGGTGTAAAGATAGAGCACCAAGTAATAGATATTGCATTTGCACTTCGTGACCTTTAAGGAGGGATGTGCTCTTTTCCTTTGGAATGACAAACTTACAATGAAACAACTTTGACCTTCCTCTCAAAAATCCTCCATAGACCTGGGCTAGCCTCAATTTCCGTATCGCCAACCAAGTAACACAAGCTGGAAATGATGGAATGTGGTCTAAGTAACTTCCACTTTCAAGCATGTTTCCTTCTTGACATCCTCTCTCGAATGCACTAGAGTCCTCAAAATGATTTGATCGATCTCTCTTTTCCACTCTAGTGTCTCTTCAATTGCCGATATTGCATTATTGTTGGGTGGTTTATATGGCAATCATCGCTACAATTTCCAATTGCCGAGTTTTTGATTCATGATGGGAACTTTGTAATTCTTGAAAAAAATTCTTACATGGAAAAATTCATGTTTTGGATATCTTCCTCATCATCATATTGTACTTTTTCTTACCAATTAATCAAGACTCGAATCTCTATTGTTCACTCTTCTCATTATGCTTCTCAACATGTCCTCAACTTCTTCTTTTCGTAGGTAGAGATTTCTTCTTCAAATTGTTGCTTTCCTTCAATTCCACAATTTTCATTGTGGTCATAAAGATATTTTGTCTCATCTATTGAGCTCAAGATTCTCTTCTTCAATCATCTCTTCTGAGGAGTAGACAATTAAATGGGAATGGAGGAGTCAACATCCTTTTCCGTTAGGACTCCCCCTCCAAGAAAGCTTGGAGCATGGCTTTCATATGCTCAATTGTAGTGCTTAGTCTTTCACATGCATGCTATCGTCCCCGTCAAACTCAAAAGCACAAATGGAATTTTCATTAAAGAAACCGGGTTGATAAGAAAATAATTGGGACAATCACCCAATGTACACCTTGACCACCACATAAAATGAAATTATACCCATCAGAAGCAAGGTGCACACATCTCTTCTCGGGGGGCATATTTACAATCTTGCCAAAAATGGGGTCCTCCATAATATGGACATGGATCATCAAGATATGAGTTGCAATAAGCTCTTTTCACTCAATGATGCCATAGTAAAAAATTAAAACTAACTAAAGAAACAAAACAAAACCAAAAAACAAAAACGAGAAATAAAAGAAAGAAAAATAATATACGGTGATACAAGTAGGAAATAAAGACTACAAGACAAGCTTATACTCTAGTTAACTTATTTTAAAACTGTATTCTCAAGCAATGGAGCCAAAATTTGATCATTTCTAAATCATACCTCACAATTAGCATAGTTGTCACAAAATATAGTATCCAACAAGCGCTAAATATCCTCATGGAATAGAAAAAATAATGGCAGCACCATGAATAAAGTAATTTTTAATCAATATTTTGAAGGGGAGTTTGCAACAAAAGAATAAAATAATGCTAGAAACTGTTGAGTTGTTTATTAGATTATTAAGACTAAACTAGGATTATGTTTCCCGTGATTTCATAACTTAGTAGGCTTTACTAGTGATTTATCCCGTGAATTTGTGTAAGACTTATATTTAGTACACCTAATGTTTCTCGACTTAAAGACTACACTTATCTCCTTCGGTCTCAAAAGTGCATGTTACGTGCATTAACAAACATTAAATGCTTTCTCCCATCTTCTCTCGGTCTTAAAAGTGTGTATATTCTATTTTTATAATAAGTCTTGACTTTAACTATCCCTGTTAGAGCTCAATTAGATGAGAATTATTAATCTCAACTGCCATTGTTACTCTCTTTCCTATATTCAACCTCTTGGTTGTTGAGTTAAAGATACAAGCTTGTTTCAATGTTTCCAACCACTCAAATATTAATTAAAACAAAGAGAATAACAATCCACTCAATTCACCATTCAAGAATCACTATTTTATTATGCTTACATTCATTAATTCATCATGGTTCCCACAACCCTAGCAAACTTTCTATATGTGACTACTTTGGATTCTATAGAAATTGGAATTGGCTCAACTGTTGAACTCCAAATGCAATATTAGGTCTATTTACCGTTAAGCAAAAACTTGCCTATTAACCTTTGGATAAACCCCCATCAATTGAGGATCCTTTTAGTCTCCGCTTTGCTTTCCAGGGCCGTCATCATATGACTAGAAGTCGCCTTCACATTAGTATCTATTAGAGTTGCTATAGGTTTTATAAAGAAATTAACTAAAGGTTTGAAATTAGTTCCAATTCATATTTCTTTAATGTATTGTAACTTTTGTTGAGATCTATAGCAAACTCAATACCTAGGAAGTACTTTAACTCCCCTAATCCTTCATTTTGAAAGCTCTTTGCAAAGGATCAAGCGGTGTCTTCAATTAGACTTAGGTTGCTACCTGTTATGAGCATGTTATCAACATACACTAGTATGATAACAATTACTTATTTTGACCTATTTATAAAGAGAGAATGATCAACCGCTGTATGAAGTTGAAGTTGTTTAGAGCCTTACATATCCTTGGCTTTCCATTGTCTAGGAGCTCGTATAAGGATTTTACTAGCTTGCATACTCGTCGTCCTCCTTGCTAGAAAATCCTTAAGGCATATCCATGTAGATTTTATCATAGATATATCCTTGTAAAAATGCATTAAACAGATCCATTTGGTGAATATACCACCTTGTGAAGTCGTTTAATGAAAGCACATTTAATTGTCACCATTTTCACTATCAGAAATGTTTATCGATAATCAATACCTTCCTTTTGACTATAACCTTTGGTTACAAGTCTTACTTTAAACCTTTCAACTTCTCCACTTTCCATTTATTTTACTTTGTAAATCCATTTGCACTTACGTAGTTTTTCCTTGAGGTAGAGATATAAGTTCCCATGTGTGATTCTTTTCTAATGTAGAAATCTCTTCTTGCATTGCCTGTATCCACCTAGGATCCTTGGCTGCCTCTGCATATGTAGTAGGTTCTCTTATAATAGAAATGCATGTATAGGCTTGATATTTGCTAGATAAGTTGTTATAGCCTATATTTGTCCAAACTGTAAGGTGTATCCTAATGAATATTGGAGTGAGACAGAGTCTTTCATCCATATAGGAAGTTTGATACTTCTTCCCGAATTAGTCATAGAAGGACTTTTGATTTATTTTTAATACCCCAAAAGTTCCTAAGACTCGGATAAGAGAAATGGAAATAAGTTCGGCCGAAAATTTTGTATTTTTTCCCTCGGAATGACTCGTGGTATGAGCCCTGATGAGAAGTAACAGATCGTTGAGGAATTATACTCCAGTAGGCTCATGCTCGTGTAAAACTCCATGGTCTCAAAACTACGCACTAATGTAGGTTTATATTCATGGACTATAGGTGGGTCTCTATTAGTGATATCACACCATTTACGTCCCTTTCCAGGCAAGCCCTGGTGGCTCTACCCACTTGAGAGAGATAGTTGGGGAATCATGTAAGCTCTATCATGATGGTGTCGGTTAAGATGAGTCCTCCCATTGTTCCACACGATTTTATGCATTGTCATGTTTACGATACTTTGGCCGGGTTATGTACAAGGTTTCTTTTATTATTACGATTTATGACTAGTTTATGAATAGTTTTGAAACCTGAGCCTCATGTTTATATTATTATGATTATCATTTCATGTTTTGAACTGGCCCTACTTTATGAACCTGTGTATTTTATTAGTCCATTTTTACTACTTTCATACTGTAAGTACATTCAAAGTACCGACCACATACTTTATGTTGTATCGTTTCATGATACAAGTCCGAGAGACTGATTCACTCGCGCCTTAGTCCCGCTCTATATCGCCCCCGCCATCCAGTTGTTGATGAGTTTCATCTTCCAAGGACATTCGCTAGTTTGTTTTTTTATTTCAATTACAGACATTTGTCTAGCTAGTTGGAAATGTTGTCCATCGCCCAATCAATTGCTAGAGGCTTTTCAAAAATATTAGAAACTCAACTTGCCTGCTGACTCAATTTATGGCTATTATGTGTGTAGAATTCTCCTTATTCATGTTTAGTCTATCAGCTTTCTAATGTATTCTTTTAGCCGCTATGTTCATGCCATGGGCCGACTTAGAGACATTCGTGGTTCAAGGTTTCGTGTCTCGATCCGGGGTCCATGCTCGAGTTGTGAAAACTTGGTATCATAGCCACGGTTTAGAGTGTCCTAGGGTGTTCGAAAGCCGTGTTAAGTAGAGTATTTTCCATGGGTGTAAAGCACACCACACTTATTTGGGAGAGGCCACATTTTAGGAAATTTTCCTTCTTTCATGGTCTATGTCGTGTGATTTAAGTATCTCTTAATCTTCAACTCATGCTATACGCGTTGCAGAATCATTCCTCCACACCGTATATAAATGAAAGAAGGAGTAGGAAATGTAAATAGCCATGAGGATGGCAACGGGGATGAGCATTAGTAGGCCCCTCCAAAGACTAAGTGTGTCTTTGCCCGAGAAGGTCTCTCATGCCGATTTTAAGGCAATTTTTCAATAGTTGGCTCAAGCTTTGACTTCTAAGCTTAATTAAAGGTGTAGTGGCTCATTTTCCTGTAATGAGAATGCAGCGACAACTAGAGTTAGGGATTTCTTCAGATGAATCCCTAAGTTTCTTGGGTCGAGAGTGGATGAGGACCCACATGAGTTTCTATAAGAGATGTAGAAGATCACCTAGATTACGGGGAGACGGGAGAAGAGAGCTATAATTGGCCTCCTATCACCAAGGGGTTGCTTATATTTGGTACCGCCAGTGGAGAGACAGTAGAGCAATGGGCGCAGCTCATGAGCTGCAGTGAGTTTATGACCACCTTCTTAGATAAATTCTTCCCTAGGAGGCAAGGCGGAGTTTGTCAACTTGAGGCAAAAATGATATGACTGCCCAAGGGTATGCTTTGGAGTTCACCAGCTTGTCTAAGTATACAGCTGAGAGGCTAAAATTAGAGCCCGTATGAATAGGTTGTGGTGTCGATTCTCTCGGTCAAGGAGAGTGCAGACCGCAATGTTAAACAATGATCTTGATTTCTCCCGATTGGTGATACTGCCATTAAGGATGATCGAGAGAGAAAGGGGAGAGAGAGAGACAAAGAGGGCTAGGATAGGTAGCTTTGATTTGCCCAAATAGAGGCATTGTGGCGCATATCGTCGTTAGCCCCAATTAAAGATCACTAGCCCCTTGCCAAGTATCAATGTCCTATCTAGACCTCGTGGTGATCGAGGAGAAGGGCATCAGTTCCCGAGGAGCACGTAGGGACACCCCAGATAGCACCCCATACTTCCATACTTCCATACGTAATGGCCTCCACTGGGTTAAAGAGCTGGAAGGAATAGTCCAAACGATCTTGTAGATAAAGGACCATCACCTAGCAAGTCCTATAGGGGTGCACCAATTCTTCTTGTTCGAAAAAAGAAGGATGATCCTCTTAGAATGTGCATTGACTATCGACAATGAATAAGGTTACAATTAGGGAACAAGTATCCCTACCCAAAATTGATGACTTGTTTGACCAACTTCGTGGTGCTAAAAGTCAAAGATAGACCTCAAATATGGTTATCAGCCTTAGAGTTAAGGAGAGTGAAATCCCGAAGATAGCTTTTAGGACTCAGTATGGTTACTGAGTTTGTAGTCATGTCTTTTGAAATAAATGCTCCTATACTTTTATAGATTTGTTGAATAGTGTCACCATATCTCGGACATGTCGATTGTCTTCATAGAAAATATCCTCATATACTGAGGAGTGAGGAGCATGCCGCTCATTTGACGATTGTGCTACTGCACTTCAACGATCACTCGCCTGTTTGTTAAATTCAAACAAGTGTGAGTTTAGTTAATCGTGAGCATTTTGGGCCATAATTAATGGCAAAGGTGTGGACTTTAGAAAGATAGTTGTGTGCACTGGCCTAGCCCGCACACCTGACATAGAGAGTTTCTTGGGTTTAGTCGACACATAGGAGGTTTGTTGGAAGGGATTTTCATTCATTGAAGAACTATCACTAAGTCAATTTTAAGAAGGCCAAATTAAACGGTCGAATGCCCGTGAGAAGAGTTTTCAGGAGTTAAAAGACACGACTCACTTCAGCCCCAAACATTGACCCTACCCGAGGATACGTATAGACTTTCGCTGTGTATTGTGATGCCTTTAGATTAGTCTTGGGTGTGTTGATGCATCATGGTAATGTCACTACATATGCCTTTAGACAACTTAAGACTCATGAGAAGAATTACCCGATGCATGACCTTGAGTTGGCAAAGCAAAGTGGTATTCGCCTTGAAGATTTGAAGGCACTATTTGCATGTGGTCCATGTGGATGTGCTTATAGACCACAAGAGCCTACAAGATGTGTTCACCCTTAAGGATTTGAATTTGCAACAAAGGAGATGATTAGAGCTTCTCAAGGACTACTACATGAATGTCCTTTATCATCCTGTGCAAGACTAATGTAGTGCGGATGCCCTTAGTAAGTCAGATGGAGAGTGTTTCTCATGTGGAAGATGGAAAGAAAGAGTTAGTGAAGGATGTGGATCGGTTTGCACGACTAAGAGTTCACTTTGTTGATTCGACGATGGTGGTGTCATTGTTCGTGATGGTTCGAATCTTTTGGTGACAGAGGTCAAGTCTATGCAAGACGAGGATCCTATTTTGGTAAAGTTGAAGGAGGCGCTTCATAATCGAAGGTAGAGGTATTCTCCCAAGGAGATGGTGCAAATTTCTCATATCAGTGTGTTCCTGGATGTCGATGATTTGAGAGAGTGATGTTGCATGAGGCTCAAGGATTTGCGTATCATCACGCCCGAGTTTACACCCCGGGAGGGGACATGGTACTTGGAGTCACAAGTAACCACCCAAAGTCAACCTCTGGTCTATCATACATTGGCATTCGGCAAACTTTTAAAATACAAATATATGTACAACGGAAGATTTAAAGAAAAATATAACATTTAAGAGAATGAAGTTGATTCACAAAGTTTGAATACATCTCGAACAAAACTATAGATCTTAAAATAACCCAAGTTTGCGTCAAAGCCATTATTACCGATGAGTTGTCGAAAAGCCCCACCTAACTCCAAGTCTAAATAAGAAAAGAAAATTGTAGTCAATGAAATAATCATTGTCCTCAAAGATGAGGATTCACCAACTAGAACAACTAAAGTCTTCCGAGAATGACCAAATCTAGCTAGCCGAGATCGAGGTCCTCACACTTATCATAAAACAATACAATATAATGTAAGGGCACAAGATTTCTTTGAATGTACTCGAGTAAGTGAAAGAATCCATACACAATAAATGAAATAATCAACTAAAAAGACATGCAATGACCAACTGCTACCAACTAAACAATCAAATAACTAGAATCTGCCTAAAAGATCTCGTTTTGATGGTCAAGAAAAGCTAAATCGCAGAGTGGATTCGAATCGATTCAAACAGACTCACAACTAGTGGGAGAGTCTACAACCGACATATAAACCACGTGAGCTAGACGTGGTTCGATGTATACACCCCATCGGTAGGACCCAACATACCTTGCTAGGTATAAAGGCATGAATCCGAGTGGTCACAAGAGTCTGGGCCAGGCCAATAAAGTCAGAACCTACTTAGTAGCAATGTAGTTCGGGGAACCCGGTGCACCAAACCTCGACTCTGCCTTGCTAAGTCCTATTCCCGCCTGGATAGTCATTAGATCAATAGTGTCGATAGCTTTAAACTGAGCCCAAGACTAGTCAAGGATACATATTTGAAAGCACCCTAAGAGTCTTACTTCCACTGCATTCTAGAATCGGGTTCTAAGACCGATTAGAGTTGCTTATCTCGAAGCGCCAGAACCGCTTCAAAGAACAACGGTAACTGGGCCGGGGTCCTAAGGCTAGTTAGAGCTTCTATCTAAAGTGTCACGACCACCTAGTGGACCTCTAAAACTAAGTTCCGACCCGATTCCGATAATTGGGAGGTACTACCGACACTCGGGAATATTTATATAGCTGGAAATCCACCTCACTGATATTTCGACTAACAATGAATATTATAGCATTTTGATCGAAACCGAACCGACAATATTCTCGACCGATTCTCACATAATCAATGACATGGCGCTTCCCAACATTGGATAGAATCAAGCAAATATTTTGATACGTGAACACTAATGCTAGCATTCTAGTTTTTCTTCTCGCAATCAAGACTAGGCTAGATTTCACATTAAGGAATAAGCAAATAACATAATCATAACCGGTGGGAAAACATCAAAATTAACATAAACATATTTCACATGATTTAAGCGAGGTCTGATGTATAATTTCATCACATTTGAAAGTCTTAGGGCTAGAACTTCCGATAGAGAAAACAAAGAAAGATTTTGGGACACAAGGAAAACTATTCCCTCGTTGAATTCCCCGCATACCGATGAAGAAACCTAAGAATTTCCTTAATAAATCGAGGAGAAAAGGAAAGACCTAGTTCTTGCTCAAATGCACTGAGAGAAATCCTACATTATTTTCGAAAGTCCGAATGGGGAAAATGAGGAAGGAAAATAGTTTCACACCTCTAATAGTCTAAAATATGCTTAAAACAACATAGTTTAGAGTCTAGGAGCTTAGAATCATCAAAGACCCTTGAAAACTCGCAGGGAAAACCGATCGACAACCCTCACAAGGTACCTATGGGTCAGGCTGACTACGACTCATGGTCCCGGCCGTGAGGTACACTACCTAAAATCCCTAATGTCACTACTTGGGACCCAACTGTCATGATTGGTGACCACAACTCATGGCCATCTCTCGTGGACTCCACTATCAAAAATTGCCTAGAGTCCCCACTCAGACACCACGACTGTCGTGGTGAGGACCCGTTGGTACACTTACTCGGCCTTCTAACTCTTAATCAAATCCCGACCATGGGGCACCCTGACGACTCATGCGTGTTGGACTACAACTCCGTGGGTCACACCCGTGGTCACCCCTTTTTCAAAATCTTTAACTAAGTCCAAAGTCACTCACCACAAGTCACTTAATGACTCGTGGTCACTTCACGGGTCACAAAATGACTCATTTTGTAACCTAGTACAAATTTTCCAGCTTTTCTCCATTTCAAGCAACGGTCTAGTCTTTGAGTTTCTTGAGCATTACACTATCTCCCTCTTGGAACATTCACCTCGGTGCTGGGAGAAAACACATGAAAGCAAGAGAATGGCAATTTCTATACACAAATACCGATCAAGAAAGATGAAAACTAGCGGTATCGAATACCTCAACTGAATCACAAGTCTCGAACTTAATTCATGAATCATACACATATACATTTACATGAAAGAAATCAACACACGAACTACAAGAAGCTTTGTGGAGGAAATTGATACCTTAAGCCGAGACTCGAGCCGAAGGGAACAAATAGGGTATTTCAGCCATCATATCATCTTCGGCTCGACATAGCTCCTCAACTTACTAATTTCTCCATAAGACTCGGGACGGGTTACCTTCCTTGTTCCTCAACCTACGAAACCCGATGGTCAAGGATCTCGGATTGGGACCTCTTTTGTATAGAGACTATTTCACTCCTCCCACACTATCCAATGGCACAATTGAAGTTGGATCACTGATGCACTTCTTCAATAGTGACACATGGAAGACTGGGTGCACATATGCAAACTCGGTTGCACCTACCTCATAAGCTACCTCGCTTAATTGGCCTTAGAATTCTCGTAGGGTCCCACATAATCTCGACTCCAGTTTTCCTTTCTTCCCAAAACTCATCACCCCTTTCATAGGTGAAATCTTAGATAAAACCCAGTCATCCACCGCAAACTCTAATTCTCTTCTCCTCACATCAACATAAGACTCTCTAATGGCTTGAATGCTTCTAGTCTTTCTCTAATGAGTCAGATTTTCACATAGCTTCAAGGAACCGAGTCCGCCCAACAGTAGCTTTAGCAACCTCAAACCACCCGATAGGAGATCGCACCTCCTACCATAAAATTCTTCAAACGGGTATTTGCATACTGGAGTGGTAGATGTTGTTGTAAGCAAACTTCGATGAGAGGCAATTTATCATCCCACACTTTTTGAACCGATTACGCACGCTCTTAACATATCTTTTAGGTTCGAATAGTTCGCTCGCCTGTCCATTTCTCTCGCGGGTGAAAAGTTGTGCCGAGCTTGACTTGGGTACCAAGTCCCTTCAAAAGACTTCCAAAAATGCGAGAGGTGAACTGGGTACCTCTCGTATGCGATAATAGATAATGGCACCCTACGAGTCCGTCACTCAATCCTCTCGCATATAAAGCTTCAGCATAGACTCACTGAATCAGAGTTTTAACTAGGAGGAAGAGTGCTGACTTAGTCATCCTGGGCCTACTATTACCCAGATGAATCATGCTACCGAGTTCGAGGTAGACCCGTAATTATATTTACTTTTTCCCACTTCCACGCGGGTATGCTGGATATCCTAAGTCATACCTCCCTAGCCTCTCGTGTTCAACTTTGACTTGTTGGTAGTTTGGGTACTTATTGCCAAAATTCGTGAGATGTATCTCTTCATGCAACTCCACTAGTAAATATCCCATAAATCCCAGATAATCTTCATAGCACTAGGGTGGATGGAATACCTCGAGTCAGTGTGCTTCATCCAATATATGCTATCTCAAATCACTCGACATCCAATACACACACCACCCCGGTAATGGAGTACACCATCTCCCTTTGGAGAAAAGCCTCAAACCTCTTTTTTGAGAACCGCTCTCTTCAAATTTTAAGTAAGATGGCATCTTCATCCCGCATTGACTTAACTTCAACAATCAAAGAGTGAATCCGACCCGCTTTGCATTACCACTCCACCTCTGCGCTCGAGTCAACCAACCGCACCCCTAACCAGCTAGTCGGGTGAATATCTTCACCGCTCTTTTTTACCTTCAACATAAGCTCACGCCTCCCCATGTATTACCTCGCTCGTGGCATCATCCACCATATTGGCCTTAATCAGCAGATAAAGACGCTTTACGCTGGCGCTTCGCATTCCAACCACATTCTTTGATGAAGATTCAGATCTTTCTGACCGAACACGTACTGAGGATCTTGTGATCGTGAAAACATCCACGTGAGCCCCTTTACGTAGTGTGTCTCCATATCTTCAATACAAACACCACCGCTACAAAGTTCCAGCCGCTGAAGCCTGACAATTCTTTCATGAACCTTGAGCTGTCTCGGAGGCGTAGGCTATCACCTTGCCCCGCCGTACAAACGCAACCGAGTCCTGGCCTGGGAAGTGGCACAATAAACTCACAAACCCATCCATCCTTCCGGCAGAGTCAACACTAGAGCGATAGTGAGCCGAAGTTTTTAACTCCTGAAACTCTTCACATGCATCTAACCATTGAAATTTCACCTCTTTCCGAGCCTGCGCCTTAGTCATAGGGGATGCTATAGAAGAGAAGCCTTCCACAAAGCATTGGTACAATTGGCTAGACCTAAGAAACTTCGATTTTGGTTGGAGATAGGTCTCGCGCTCTTTTCACCGCGATATCTTTTTGGATCTACCTGAATACCCACACCCGAGACCACATGACGCAATAAGGTGTCACGGACTTCAACTCGGGAATTGCATTTGCTGAACATGGTGAACAACTGGCGGTCTCTCGAAAGTGTCCGAAGCACTATCCTAAAGTATTAGCATGCTCTTCCTCATTTCTAGAGTATACTGCACGTCGTCGATAAATAAAATGACGAACATATTCAGATACGGCTTGAAGACTCTATTCATCGTGTCCATAGTCATAGGCAATTGTTAGTCCGAAGGACATAACCACAAACTTGTAGTGACCATACCGAGTCCTAAAAGCTATTTTCAAGATGTCAAACTCTCTAACCCTTAGTCAGATGATACCGACCAGGTCTATTTTGGAGAAACAACTAGCTCCCTAAAGTTGGTCAACAAAGCCATCAATTCTGGGTAGGGGATACCGTTTCTGGATCAGACCTTATTCAATTAATGGTAGTCGATGCACATTCCGAGGGTGCCCATCTTTCTTTCGCACGAATAGTACTAGAGCACCCTGTGGAGAGAATCTAGGTCCAAAACCCTTATCAAGAAGATATTTTAGTCAGCTCCCTTCAACTCCTTAAGTTCACCAACTATTCTCAGAAGGAGGGATGGGAGATGGGATGAGTATCTCGAGAAGGTCTATACCGGTCGATTTCCAAAGACAGAGGAACTCCAAGAAGATCTTGGGAACACATCCGGAAATTCCGCCGACAATAGTGGGACTAACCGATAGTTAGGTCTCGTAGTTGGAATCTTTGTCCCGAACTAGATATAGATACATCCCTTAGAAATAAGCTTTCTAGCCTTAAGGTAGGAAATAAACCTACCCTTAGGCGCCGAACTAATGCCCGCCCATTCTAACACCGGCTCATCCGGAACCGATATTCTGGAGCAACTCTGGGCTTCCGCAATCGATCGACGCATAACCGGAGGTAACCAATCCATGCCAAGGATGAGGTCAAAATTGACCAAGTGCTCCAATTCTAGAAGATTAGCTGGAATGACCTTATTGAAGATCGATACCGGGTAAGCTTCTATACACCTGCTCTAATCGACTCGCCAAATAGGGTGGAGATCAAAATGGTTCGAGAGGACCTAAGTGAACCGGAGCATCGAACTCCGGATCAAGCATGTAAGGAGTCACAAATGATAGTGTGGCCCCTAGATCTAGTAGGGCATATACATCTAGGTGGAAAAGATGTAACATACCCGTGACTACATCACCGAGTTTCGATCTTGAGAGGTACGATAATGCATAAGAGTTGATTTTGGCGCTTAACTGCCGTCCGTACTCCGAAGGGGTTGTCCTACCGAACTAGTCGACTTGATTGAGCTACTAAGGTGGTGGATTGGGTGACCTTCCCCGTTCCGCGACGGCATCTCCTTAAGTTGATGACCAAGCCGGGCCCATAACTAAAACAACCCCTCTCAACCCCGAAGACACTCCCCGGGTGGTTCTTACACTATAGCAAGCTAGGGATACCGTTACGCATCAGAAGCTCTTAGACTCGAGAGTCGATGCCCACCCTCCGATCCCGGCGGGACCGAAAGGTAGAGGCGCTAGCCGAGCCGGTGTTGGAGCTCTCGCTACCGTCGCAAGCACGGTGTGGGCGGCTACTACTCTAAGACCTCTATGGCCATAATCCGATTGTCAGCCCTTGCCCGCTTGTTCTTTCGCTCCTCCATGTCCCTCAGCTTTTTCTACTCAACTGGGCATAGACAATCAGGCCAGAGAGGTCGATATCCTTAATCGCACGTCCTACACTCTTTGAGGTCCACGTTCGACACCCTCATTAACAAAATTTAGCATGCGATCCTTGGCTCGCCACCATCTCTGGAGCGCACTGACAACCCGGTGAACTATAGAGCATATTATGCTACTATCTCGATTTCTTTCTCGCATTCATGAACTCCGGCTACTTTGTCTCCTAAGCTCCCGAGGGAAGAATCAGCCCAAGAAGGTCAGAGTGAACTCCTCCCATTCCACTCGGTCTCTCCTCCTTCCATCGATCGTACAAGACCTCGGGCTACTCCTTTCAAACACTGCAGGTAGCCAAGTTGGCACTCGAGGGACCTACACCCATAATTTTGGTGATCTTTTTTAATCTCATCCACAAATCCTTGTGGGTCCTCTCCCACCTTAGATCCGTGAAAATTCGGAGAGTTCATTCAAGTGAAGTCCCGCACTCGGGCAAACGCCGCACCTATTATTGCTGATTGGAACCACCCGCCGGTTCACCCGGGCTGGGTGTCGCTTGAGCGAGTAGCCGAATGGCCGCCCGAACTCTCAAGGAGCAGATATTGAGTCGCCCCGAGGGCTGGGCCGGTGGGCAGTCGGGTGAGCATTAGCGCCCTTCTTCGTTATCGGTCAGGAGGTGATTTACCGAAAACGAAATGTAGCACGAAAGCTTAGAGAATGATTCTGGAATTGAATTTTAACGTACAATAAAGAGTATGAAATAAAGGAGTTTTCCTAATAATATCTCGTAGCCTACCCGTCAAGTGTGGGAGCACTTCACATACATGAAAAGGACTCTACTCAATGCGACTCATACATCCGAGGATACCCTAAAACTCAGTGCTTTGATACAAAGTTTGTCATGCCCCTAGCTTACACCCCCGGACTGGACACGATACTTGGAGTCATAAGTAACCCCAAGACAACCCATGGTCTATCATACACCGCCATTCCCGAGTAAACTTTGTAATACAACATTGCTAGCGTACAACGGATTCTTTAAAGCAAAAAAATATAAACATTTAAGAGAATGAAGTCAAGATTCACAAAGTTTGAATACTTAACAAAACTATGGATCCGAAAATAACCCAAGTCTATGTCTAAAAGCCACCATTACTAATGAGTTGTCGGGACAAGCCCCTCACTAACTCTAAGTCTAAATAAGAAAAGAAAATGTAGTCAATGAAATAATCATCGTCCTTAAAAGATGAGGACTCACCAACTAGAATAGCTAAAGTCTTCTAAGAATGACCATCTAGCGTAATGTAGATCGAGGTCTCATGCTTGTATCATAAAATGATACAAATATAAAAAGTATGCATTAGTACATTGAATATACTAAGTAAGTGAGAGAATCCATACACAAGAAATGAAAAATTGAACCAAAAGACATGCAATGACCAATCAAGCTACCGAACTAAATAACTAAAATAACTCGGAATGATCTAAAAGACCCCATTCGATGGTCAAGAACATGCTTAAATATGAAGTACCGATCTCGAACCGGACTTAGCCGACTAGTGGAAGAAGTCTATAACCGATATATAACCACGTGAGATAGATGTGGAGTCCAATGTATACACCCCATCTAGAGACTCAATATACCTTGCCAAGATATAAAGGCATGAACCGGTGATCACAAGAGTCTAGGTCCATGAGGACAATAAAATTGTAACCTACGGTGGCAACATAGTCTGGAACCTTGGAAAAGGCCGGGAATCAGCGTGCCTCTCAAAGGCTAAGTCCTACTCCCACCGGATAGTCCTAGACCGAATACTATGTTGATAGCTCAAAATCGGGGCCCAAGACTGGTGATACATATCTCAGCACCGAGAGTCTTATTAGACCGGATTATGGAATTGGGCTCCTGGCATCAATAGAGCCGCTTATCCTGGAAGCTGGGTTTGTGAACTGCCTAAAGAACAATGCATTCTGTGTTTGGGTCCTAAGGCTAGTCTGAGCTGCTTATCTAAAGTGTCATGACCGCCTAGTGGACATCTAAAACCGAGTTCGAATCTCGATTCGATAATTGTGAGGTACTACCGACACCTCGGGAATTTATGTAGTCAAACTAATCACTCGATGTTTTACTAACATTGAATATTCTAGCATTTTGGCCAAAATCGAACTGATAATATTTTGGCCGATTCCTCACACAATCAACGTTGGGAGTTCCCAACACCTGGAGAACCAAGAAAATATTTTGCTACGTGAACACTATTGCAAGATTCTAGCTTTCCGCATTCAGACTAGGGGCTAGATTTCTCTACATTACAAGAATAAGCAACAACATAATCACAACCGGTGGAAAACATTTACCATCTAACATAAATGATTTTTCATATGATTTAAGCGAAGTACGACGTATAATTTATCACATTCAAAAGTCTCAGTATTAGAATTAATAGAGAAAATAAAGAAGGATTCTTGACACAAGGAAGAACTATTCCTTTGTTGAATTCCAACATACCCGACGAAGAAGATCAAGAATTTCGAGAAACCTGGGGATAAAAGGATCGCCCTAGCTCTCTCCTCCGAAATGCTCTCGAGAGAAATCCTACGTTGTTTTCAAAGTCCAATAGGGAAAATGAGAAAGGAAACCATTTCACTCCTCTAATAGCCCGAAATATGCTTGAAACGACATAGTTTAGAGTCTAGAATGGTAGGAATATTACTAAAAAACCCTTGAAAACTTGGGCAGGGAAAACTAATCGACAGTTCCCACGGGGACCTAATGTGTCAGCTGACCACGACTGTGGTCCCGCCGTGAGGTACACTCGTCTAAAACCCCTACCGATCACCACAGGATCCAACGAGTCGCGGGTTGGTGACCACGACTCATAGTCGCCGTGGACTCCACTTTCAAAATTCCCCTAGAGTCCTGACGGTGAAACCACAACTCATTGTGCTCCCAACGAGTTTTGGTGAGGACCCATTGGGTACACTTCCCGGACTTCTCTAACTCTAATCAAATCTTGACCACGGGCACCCCACCACTCATGGTGTTGACCAACGACCTGGTCACACTCCGTGGTTACCCCTTTTTCCAAAATTTTCAACTAAGTCCAAGCCCCCACCTGTCACTTAATGACTCGTGGTCACCTCCCACGGTCAGCGTAATGACTCGAACCGTGACCTAGTACGCATTTTACAATTTTCTCTTTATTTAAGTCCTGTGTCTAGTCTTGAAGTTTCGGGCATTACAATCTATCCACCCAAAGCCTACCAAGATGTACCGTGGCCTACGTGGTTCATTTGTGGAATATCATGCATGACATAATGGAGTTTGTGGCTAAATGTTTGAATTGTCACAAGTGAAAGCGGAGCATCAAAGACCATGAGGTGGGCCGTAAGACACGCATCCCCTACTGGGAAGTGGGAAGAGAACAATATGGATTTAATCATAGGTTGGGCCTCGCACGCCGACGTATGACTCCATTTGGGTGGTCAGAGATGATTGATGAAAGTAGCCCATTTTCTACCCTCGTCAAAATTACCAACTCAGTGGAGGATTATGCTAAATTGTACATTTAGGAGTTAGTTTGGTTGCATGGGGTTCCCTTGTCCATCATTTTTGGATAGAGGTACTCAATTCACCTCGGACTTCTGGAGAGCATTTAGAAAGGGACTCGACACTCAGTCAAGCTTAGCATAACTTTTAACCCGCAAACGGATGGTTAGGCCGAGCGACTCATTCAGCTCGAGATTGTTGAGAGCATGTATGATTGACTTCAAAGGCGCTTGGGATGATCATTTACTCCTTTATCGAAGTTTCTCTTACAACAACAACAACTACTATTAGAGCATCCAGATGACTCTACTTGAGGCTCTTACAAGGCAGATGAAAGTCACTATTGGTTGGTTTGAGGTAGCGAGGCTACATCGATAGGGCTAGATGATCTCAGGGAAATAGCATGCCCGAGTGACGATTTATAACATAATTTAGTTTTGTTTATCTAAGTTATTTTATACATTTTCATGTAATTTTATATAAATGTGAAGATAAAAGCAAATCCAACATGATTAGTCTTTGTTTTGTAGGTGTCTATGACTTTGAGGAAACTAATCCATGAGTTGGTGAAGTAGAGGTTTGGAATCGAATTAAAACGCCGAACGCCGGGTAAAGAGGAGGCGCGAAATGTACTCTACCTACGCGTTTCGGCAACGTGCCAGCGGCGGTGCAAGCCGCGCGCAAAGCCCACCTCGCATGTTGGCACTGTGTGCTACTCTGAGCGTGCCGTATGGCTGAGGTGCCACCGCTGCGCCTAAGCGCAGCTGGTGGAAACGCCGCTAACGCGGCAAGGTGGTGCCGCGAGGGTCTATTTTCGGTGATTTCCAGAGAGTTGCCACCTCCGTGTCACGGAGTGCAATGTTCGCGATACACTCCGTGACACGAGCCGTCTCCACCACAAAGCAAACTACGCACATTTTTCATTTACTATAAATAGACCCTTAGCTCCCAATTCCATTTTGCTTAACATTTTATTCCTGGAAAACTACCTAGAGTGAAGGGAGAAGTGGGAGAACTCAGCTAGCGTTTGTCAAATTCCCTTCTCATCTACCAAATTCCCGTGCGCTGTAGTTTAATAGTAGTGTAGTAGAGATTAGTTGTAGTTTTAATAACATGAATGGCTAGAACCCTTCCTCTAGGTTGAAGTATGAATTATGATTGTGATTTTATGAAATTGTTTTGGGATTAGTTGATTGCTGTTTTCGCTCTGCATTCGGGATTGCTGGTTGTTTTTATGATTGATCACCATGAAAGCATATATGTTAACTTGGGTAATAGCTTGAGAAAGCATTACCTAGGTCAAAAGACATGAGAATGTGAGTAGCATGTTTGTATGTAGCGATATAATCTTGTGGTCAGGATAGAAATATACCTAACACTCGTTGGTTGACAAAAGGGGGTTATTAAAGACCAACCTAGATGTCACATCACCACTCAAAGAAGTAGTTGTGAGGCTAAGTTAAAGTTAAATGGTTAGACGCACTTAAAGTCCTTAATCGTTTCCCCGTAAACCACAACATATTGATTTGGCCGCGACTAGAAATTCAGCATCCTCTACCGCTGTTGACATGTGTTGAGGCTAGATTGTCGTTAGAGGATCGAAAGACCATGAACATGCAATTCCAGTTATGTGAAATAACAATTGATAACGGCTGCTTAACCCATTGCAAATCGGGGAGTACGCATGATTATCCGGCTTTAGCTCTATGTTGTTCCCGGAGTAATTTTCGAATATTTCGTTGACCAAACCTGTAATTAATTATTCTCCATCAAAATGTCTATAACCAACACTTTGAGGTATTTAAGATCGTCACCCAGAAATGGATAGCTATAGAGGAATGGGTCCAGTCCCCGTGGGTTCGATATCTCGGCTCTAAAGAGCCACTCATATTATTTTGCACGACCCGTACACTCGCGACGCGCCATACCTGAAATAGTCGTCAGTTTTTGCGCCGTTGCTCGGGACTCGGCGAAATTTTGATAATTTATCTATTTTAGTGTGATTTTTGAATTCCTTAAGTGTTGAGAAAACTTGGTCTTGGGGTCCGATTATTTGTAGCATGCCGTCTCCGAGCCGGCTAGAAATAGAGAGCTTGTGGAACTGATTGAACCGTAACGTCAAATCCATTCGCGGGCTGAAAGAGTAGTCAGAGCAAAAAGCCGAAGAGACTTCAAGAAAAGGTACAACAACAACCACCTGCTGTGGGCAAGCACGCTGTCATCTAAGCAATGGCAAAGAAGACTAGCTTCGCAAGTGGCAATCCTAATTAACGATTTAATGTGACTCTGGCAGATTCGCAAACCTGAGTCTGGAGGGAACTTTGAGCTAAATAGAATATGGTGAAGCCGTTACTCCAGTGGCCGGGCCTAATCGGAAGTGCACATGAGGACCCGCAGCAGCACTGCGCAGCTTTCAGAGATTAGTGACACGTTTGTCCCTAACCCGCGTGTCCACATATTATGTCCGATTAACCCTTCCCATTCTCATTGTTGGGAGAGGCGAAAAGTGGTCAAGGCTAAGCCACCGAACTCCATAACTTCAAGGAATGACGGCTAGAAGTTCCTTATCAGATTCTTTCCTTCGTGCAAGATCGCAAAGTTGCAAAGTTGAAATACTCGCCAAGCGTAAGCCCGACGAGAACTTATATATGGCTTGGGAAAGATCTGCCAATTGTTGAGAGACTCCATTCCCATCATCGCGCAATCGAATGAAGTGTCAGCTCCATACCTTGTAGAAAGTCTAGACCCCCACACAAAAATATTACTAGACTCTGCATCGGGTGGGCAAGCCTTAGAGAAGACATATGATGAGTTGTACACTTTGTTGAACAAGAATTGCACAAGGAAATCCAAGAGTGGTACAAATGAAATAATGAGAGGCAGAAGAACAAACATAGAAGTAGACGGTTTGAATGCCTTGGCAAAGACAAATTAGCTTCATTCCAACATCGATGATGACTCGCCAATAAACCGAGTATGAACCAACACCAGGCTGTGTTTAATGCATTTCAAGCTCCTAGTTGGTGTGGAAATTTGTGGGCATAATGGGCAATACTTTCAATGCAGATCTTGTGGAGCCAATCCTAATCACTAATTTTGTTGGTAATGTGCAAATGAATCAGAATTATGGGAACAACTCCAATGTGAAATTGGCAGTACAATTCAATTTTTCTTGGGGTGGAAATCAAAGCAAGTGTATCACACTCAACATCAGCAGAGACGCCAGTATTAGGCGTAATGATGGTCAGAAGGGAGTAGCAACATTGAGGAAACATCGCAGTAAAATTACGGAGATCCATAAGCATGGAAAATCGTGCGAGGATGGCAATGTACTTAATGAATCAGCAAGGAGCCACCCGTAATCTTGAAAACAAGTGGGTCAGATAGGTTTAAAACATGAGGCCAAGGTGATTACCAAGCGACGCAGATCCTAACCCCGAAGATCAATTCCATCGCCTTAGAAGCAAAAAGCAATTAGGCCGATGCAATATTTCCAAAGAGTTGAGAAAGGAGGTGCAATTGGAGTTGGTTAGATTGTTGACCATCCACCGATACCGGAGAAAATCGTAGTGTCATGGCAAATGCGCAACCTCTATCGGGCAGCCTATCACAGACCACTCACCACCCTTCCCTCGCAGATTCAAAAAGAGCAAGGAGGAGGAACGTTTCAAAAAGTTCTGTGAGTTTCAAAGAACTTCATATAAATTTGCCTTTGATTGATGTCTTGCGGTGGAATGCCCAAGTATGCTAAATACTTGAAGGACGTGATGGCGAACAAAGTTAGATTGGTGGGATGTCCGTGATCGAGTAATCGACTCGAGGAGTGCACACAGGTATCGAGCAAAATGCCAAAGTGGCTCAAAGACTCAGGAGTTTTACTCCTCCCATACAAATTGGTAAAGCCGAGTGCTACGAGCTTTGTGAGACTTAGGGGCAGCAGTTGATCTAATGCCCCTATCCTTATTCAACACACCGGGGTTAGGAAGACCGAGACCAAATAAGGTTGATGTCACAAAATTGGCCGACAAGTCGCGAGTGACACCCGATGGAATAATAGAGGACCTTTCTCATCAAAGTAGGTAAATTTATTATACCCGTTGATTTTATTGTTTTAGATTTTCCAGTTGATGACCAGTACTCCTTAATCTTGGATGGCCATTCCTGGCCACCGGGAGGAGCTTGATCGACTTGAAAGAAGTGGACCCTAAAATGAGGGTCGAGGATGAAGAAGAAACCTTCTGCGTCTCTACCAAGAAATAAACCTATCCGCACACTACAAAAACCTTTGCCAAGTTAGTATGTTGCGTAGGATGAGTGTGGGGTGGAGGATTCCACAGGCAATTCCAAAAGGCAATGGCAAGTATTCAGCCCGAGTCTGATAAAGGGCTTAAATTTGAGAAGAAGTTGGAGAAAGGGAGGAACAGAGTGGGAGGCTGTTTCCTCATCAGCAGAAGAAAGGAGATGGTTCTAAAGAGAACCTGTGCATGAGGATGTCCTCGGTGGGTATGGCCTCGTCGTGCCACGACGTAAAATAAAAGGGCCGTTTGGGAGGCAACCCAAGGGTACCTGTACAATTTATGATTTTTTTGTTTGTGTTGATTTGGTATTTTCATTTTTGTTTGTGTTTTTGGTGGAAAGTTAGGCAATGTATGGAGGGTTCGAGTACCCTGAGGAGGAAGCTAGTAAGCATGAAAGAGGAAGAGTGTGGGCTCACTCACCCACTTCTGTGCAAGTTGTGGAAAAACATGCTATTAGCTAGGCCTAAAGGCCTGTGGAGCATTGTCTCTATAAACAAGAACTGGATGCTAAGAGGACATAGCATGATTTAAGTGGTGAGGGAAATTTCAATGGAAATTTCCAAATTTTGTGCTTAACAAATTTTGGGCGAATGTAATGCTTGTGTGAAAAATTGGAAAATTTGAAAAATTTTTGGGAGTCAAGCATGAATTCATCACCCGTTGGTTTTTCTTTTTCTGGTTCTTTTCCAATACGGGGGGTCTTTGAACCAAGGAATAAAATTTTTATTTGTCTGTATACAATGTTTTAGTCATAGTTAGGACTGCTTTCCCGATGAAGAATGGATGACGACCGTCTTGAGGAAAATTAGTCGATAGGTGTCGGGTTTTTGAAACCATAGCTAATTGACGCTTGATGTTCTTGTTGTGTGCTATATATGATTGTAAGATGCAAGTATGTATAGTGTCAAGCATGCAAGTGTATAACTTTGGTTGAGTATTAATTAGGCTCTTGAATTTGACTCAATATGATTGAAGCTTAATGCTTGAATTCGTGTGATTAGCCGAGTGCAAGAGTCTCAAGTGAATGTGTCTTGAATTAAGCATGTGCCATGAGTGTAAGGTTTTTTGAGCATTCTATGATATTGTGTAATATTCAGAACTTGCTCCTGGTGTGTTTATAAGCGAAATGAAGGATGTGAATTGTAGGAGATGATTTAGGCATTTCTTTTAATGAACCTAATTTTTATCCCTCATTTTACCTACCTTGAAAAATTAATCCTAGTTAGCCCTGAGCCTTGAGCCTATTCTTTTGATAGTTAACATAAGCTTAATCCTTTTTATTTCATTAGCCTTGAATTTGACCCAAAGCTCCAAGCTTAAAGAGGGAAAATCCAAAGAGTAAAGGAGTGAGAAGAATGAAAAAGAAGGAAAAGGGAAGTGGTAGAAGTCGAGAAAGGACAAAGGTGCACTTGTGTGAAAATGGTTGATTATTAGTAAGGAGTAAGAAAACAAGTTAATGAAAAATTATTTATAGAACTCCTTATTACTAAGACAAAAGTGCTCAAATAAAGGGGGAACATAAGAGGAAAAAGAAAGATGAAAGGATAAAAAGGTGAAGTAAGGGAAGGAAGTTCGTAATGAGGGCGTGATGTATTAAAAGCGCTTAGGAAAGATAGTCACTAGTACGTCATAATAGTACTCTACTGTACTGAAGTTACATTACAACCTAGAAAGTCCTACTTGATCTTACATTCATACATCCTCAAATTAGTGGAGTAAAACACTAAGGGCAAGCTTATGGGTCATGACATGATGCATGTAAATCTCTTTGTGAGAGTGAGTGTAATTCTATTCATGTACCCACACATGTTGTGATGTAAAAATTGTTTTTAAGTGTGAAATTGGGTAACTCTCTTTCCGTGAGGGCACATGTTGAATAAAGGATATAATTCATGGGATTTCTTAATCCGCTGATTTGCACGAGTTTGCTAAGATTGAGAGTCGATTCTGTAGGTTAGGAAGTCTTAAGTTAGTTGTATTTCATTTCGGGATTAAATTATGCATGCCTCTATTGTTAGCTTGTATCTTAAATAATCATTATAGTCGAATCGAATTAACTTGCTAAATTAGTTATGTGGGAGTCTCCATATGCATGAGATGTAAAAAAGGTTGTTCGATGACGAACAAGGCTTTAAGTGTGGGGTTGTGGATTCGGCAAAATAGCATGCCCGAGACGCTTTATAACTTAAATTAACATTGTAAATTAATAATCAAACTAATAAATAAAAATATTTCATTAATTTTATATAAATGTGTGAAGATATGTGCTAACCAACATGATTAGTCTTTTGTTTTGTAGGTTTATGACTTTGAGGAACTAATCCATGAGTTGGTGAAGTAGAGGCTTGAATCGAATTAAAATGCGAACGCTTAAGAAAGAGTGGAAAAAGTAGAAATGTTTCTCCACCAAATGGCCGGCAACGTGCCACGGGCAGTGCAACGCACAACAGCCCACTCGCACGTTGGCAACGTGTCACCTACAGTGTGCCGCGCGACATAGAGGTGCCAACGCGCCGCCTGGGCAAGCCATGACACGCCAATGCGGTGTTGGTACTCCGAAATTCATTTTCTGGGTGATTTCAAGAGAGTTGCTACTCCCGTGTCACGGAGGCAATGCTCTGCGATAGACTCCGTGACACTGAGCCGTTCCACGACAAATAAACTACGCACGTTTTCCATTTACTGCAAATAGGACCCTTAGCCCTAATTCCATTTTGTCACGATTTTATTCTCGGGAAACTACCTAGGAGTGAAGGGAGAAGTGGGAGAACTCAGCTAGGGTTTGGCAAATTCCCTTCTCATCTACAAAATTTTGTAAGTATGTAGTTTAATAGTAGTGTAGTAGAGATTAGTTGTAGTTTTACTAACATGAATGGCTAGAACCCTTCCTCTAGGTTGAAGTCATGAATTAAGGATTGTGATTTTATGAAATTGTTTTGGGATTAAGTTATTGATTGTTCTTTTCGCCTTGAATTCGATTGTTGGTTGTTTTTATGATTGATCACCATGAAAGCATATATGTTAACTTGGGTAATAGCTTGAGAAAGCATTACCTAGGTCAGACATGAGAATGTGAGGAGTATGTTTGTATCTAGCGATATAATCTTGTTTTCAGATAAATATACCTAACACCTTGCTTGGTTGACAAATGGGGTTATTAAAGACCAAGTTGGGATGTCACATCACCACTCAACAAAGTAGTTGTGAGGCTAAGTTAAAGTTAAATGGTTAGACGCACGAAAGTCCCAATCGTTTCCCGTGAAACCACAACATAATTGATTGCCCGCGACTAGAAATTAGCATCCTCACTCACAATGATGCAAAGAGGATAGATTGTCGTGTTTAGAGGATCAAAGACCATGAGCATGCAATTCCAGTTATGTGAAATAACAATTGATAGTTCCATGCTTAACCCATTGCAAATCGTAGTATCGCATGATTATCCGGTTTTAACTCTATGTTGCTCCTATAATTTCTAATATTTCATTGACCAAACCTAGACTTAATTATTATCCATCAAAATGTCTATAACCAACACTTTAGGTATTTAAGATCACACTAGAAATGCATAGTTAGAGGAATTGGTCCAACTCGTGGGTTCGACATTCCGGTTCCTTAAAAGAGCCACTATATTACTTGCACGACCTGCATAATTTGCGGACGCTGTGGGCTTATACGGAAATAATGCCACTAGATTCAACATGAGACTAAGTGGAGAAAGTTTAGCTTATAAGGAACTAAATAAACAACTTAGAGTCACAAAAGTCCTAAGTGTTACGGAAGAGGAGAGAACCTGAGTTTGAAGTTGACGATTGAGTGTTTTTGAAGGTGGAGTGATAAGGTTCTCAAAGAAAGGTGTAATGCCTCGAAACTCAAAGACTAGACCTAGGACTTAAATCGTGAGAAAATCGCAAAATATGTACTGGGGCCACAAACGATCATCATGACCCGCCGAGGTGACCATGAGTCATTATAACCGTGGTAAGTGACTCGGAAACTTATTTGAAAATTTTGGAAAAGGGTGATCAAGGGTGTGACCACGAGTCGATTCACACCACGTCATGGGATTTCCCATGGTTAGATTTGATCAAGAGTTAGAAAAGGTCAAGAAGGTACCCAATGGGTCCTCACCACGAGTCGTGGTGTCAACCGGGACTCTAGGGAAGCATTGGGCAAAGCGTTGAAGTCCATTAGAGGTGGACACGAGTCGTGGTCACTAACCATGACTCGTCAAGTCCTCATGGTGGCCAATAGGGGAGTTCCAAGGAAGGTACCTTACGAGTGCGACTCACTAACCACTAGTCGTGGTCACTAACCACGACCTCGTTAGGTCACACGTGGGACCGGACGACGCTTTTCCTCAAGGGTTTTTCAAGGGTCATTCAGTAATTTTATACCCTCCTAGACTCTAAACTACATCATTTCAAGCATATTTTCGCATTTATTAGAGGGGTTAAATGGTTTCTCTCATTCTCCCCATTTAGACTTCTCGGTAAAAAAACGTTGAATTTTCTCTCAAAGCATTTCATAGCAAGAACTAGGCGTTTAATCTTTCTCCTCGATTTCTCAAGGAAATTCATCGCTTCTTCACCAGTATGTAAGAATTCAACAAGGGAATACCTTCCCTTGTGTCCCCAAATTCCTCCCAAATTTTCTCTATCGCTCTTGCCCTAGAATTATCGAATGTTAAGAAATTTTAGTCATACTTCATCTAATCCATGTGGAATGTTACTTCATGTTAGTTATAGATATTTTTTCCACCACCTTGTGACTAAAATGATGTTTATTCTTTTAGCGAAATTTACTCCTATTTCTTGAACTAGAAAATCTTGAATTTTGCAATAGTATTTTGAATATCAAAATTCTTGGTTTTATCGCTGTTGAGGACTCCCATGTTAGTAGAATTGAAACTAAATCATACTATTGTCGGGCCTTAGTTTTAGCTAAAATGTTGGAATTCTTAGTGTCGGGCCGTAAACGTCAACCGGATTAGTTTGCCACAGAAATTCCCGAGGTGTTAGTAGCACCTCCCAGCTATCGTAATCGATTCTGTAATTCAGTTTTAGTGGTCTCTTAGGGCAGTCATGAAACATTAGATAAATAGCTCACTAGCCTTAGAACCCCAACTCTTCATATTTTAATTTGTTCCTACCTGCGACGCTTTCCGTATAAGCAGCTCACTCGCCTTAGAACCCAGCCTGTAATTTGTCCGATAAACTCTCAAGGAGCTTTCATATATGTATCCCACTAGTCTTGGGTGCGCTTTGAGCTTTCAAATTAGTATTTAATTTAGACTATCTAGTGAGAAATTTACCACCGAAGAATCAGTTCCAATACATCTAAGTTCCCGTAACTACGTCGCCACCGTAGGTTACAATTTTATCAATTCCCACGCCGCAGACCCGTGATCACCTGGGCTCATACCTTCACCCAAGGTATATTGGGTCCTACTAATGTGGTGTATACATCGTACTCCACTTCTAGGCATGTAGTTATATGCCTGCTATGCACTCTCCCACTAGTCACCCACCCAGCCTTTAGATCAATTCATATCATTATTCTAGATTTATGACATGTTTTTGACCGTCAGACATGGTCTTTTAAAGAGTTTCAATTATTTTAGTTATTTAGTTCAAGAGTCAAGTGGGTCATTGCATGTCTTTCCAATTCGCTGATTTTATTTCTTGTGTAAGTGCTTGTCTCACTTACTCATTACATTCAAAGTACCGCAGATCTCGCCTCAACCTCGCTAGCCGATCGCTCACCGAAGACTTCAGCTATTCTAGTTGGTGAGTCCTCATTCTTCGAGGAAGGAGATTATTTAATTTCGTTATATTTTTTTTTTCTTTTCTTTCCTTCTATTTAGATTTGGAGTTAGTTGGGGGCTTTCCAATAACTCATCACTACAGTGGCTTTCGTACGCAGATTTGGATTTTAAGATTCTTGTAGTTTTGTTCAAATAATTTTTCAAATATTATAATTCAAATTTTGTTCTCTTGAACGTTTATATTTTTGCTTTAAACTTCCGCTATCTATATTTATATGTTACTCAATGCTAGTATATGATAGACAAGGGGTTAACTTGGGGTAACTTACTTACTCCAAGTACCGTGTCTCATCTGTGTAAGCTCTGGGGTGTGACAAACATGGTATTAGAGCACTAGTTGGCATCTCGAATGGCCCGAAAGCCGCATCGAGTAGGAGTCCTCTATGGGTGAAGAGCCCGCCATACTTATGACAGGGAAGCTACGAGATGTTATTAGAAAACTCCCCTTTAATTCATACTCTTAATCGTGCGTTGGAAATTCTACTCATAATCATCCTCCTAACTCGTACTCTATTTCATTTCACCGAACTGCGTCTCCGTGACGTGGTAACGGGGAAGAAGGGCTCTGCACTTCACCGAACTACCCCACGCCCCAAAGAGCCTCACAGATGACCTGTCCACCGTAGAATTCTGGGAGCGCATTCACCAAGCCGCTAACCACCAACCATGAACTAGAAGGTGGTTCTAATCAACAACAACTACAGGACAACAAACAGCTCGAGTGCTGATCAATCGGATGAATCCTCCGGATTTTCATGGATCTATGTTGGGAGAGGACCGATAAGGTTTATGGACGAGATTAAAAAGATCACCCAAATTGCGGTGCCGGCCCAGAGAGTGCCGACCTGGCTTCCTCCAAGCCGAAAGCGGCAGCCCAGTCTGGGCACGAGCAAAGGGGGGCAGGGAGCCAGTAGAGGTAGGACCGATGGAATGGGAGAAGTTCATTGTAGCCTCCCGGGATGCATTCTTCCTTCCTAGAGTCTGTGTGAGGCGAAAGTGAGCAGAGTTCATGAATCGGGAGATGGGGAAATTAGACAAGAGAAGAGATATACTCTGGAGTTCACCAGTTGTCCAAATACGCTCCAGAGATGGTGGTCGAGCCAAGGGCTCGCATTCCGAAATTTGTTAATGGGGTATCGAACTCGTCTCAAGAGGCAGATGAAAGAATGTTTGATAAGGATATCGACTTCCAGCCTCTTGTTGTTTATGCCCTACAGACAGGTAAAACTGGATGGGCATGGAGTGAAAGAACAAACAGGCAAGCATCAAGCAATCGGGATATGGCTACAAGAGGTCCGCGGTAATAAAATGCACATAGAGGGCAAAGGAATAAGCAAAGAATAAATCTAGAGCTCTAACACCCAAATTTCATCCAAGGCTCCCCTACCTTCGGTCCCACCAGATCGGCGGGCGGAGAATCGCCCGCCCCAGCTGCCGGTAACAAATATCCAACTTGCCCCCAAGAATTGCAAGAACCATCCAAGAGTGTCTTTAGGGGTCGAGGGGCTATTTTGCTGTAGACATCTTGGTCATCGGCTTAAGGAATGCCCATACAGGATGGGGAAGGTCACAACCACTACCTCACAGCCTCATTGCCGATCAACTCAACGTACCAACACATCAGTAAATGTGAGGGCGTCACGCAAAACCATTTTTATGCATTGTCTTCTTGTCGATCGAGAGCTCACTTGATGTGGTTACTATGTTACGCCTTTTTCCACCTAGATGTATATGCCCTGACTTGATTCTGGGGCCACACTATCATTCGCTGTGACTTCACAGTGTACCAATTTATACGTTTAAGAGGTCCTCTCAAAACCATTTTCGCCTCCACTAATTGGCGAAGCCGGGCTTAGGAGCCACGGTATAAAAACTTCCCAAAGCCTCGCATTCAATAAAGTCATTCCAGCTTGACCTTGTAGAGTTAGACATGGTCGAATTTTGATCTCATTCTTGGCATGGATTGGTTACACTGCCACCTCGCCGACCGCGTAACTAGGGTCGGCCGTGTTTTAGTTCCCTAATGAGCGTACTCTCTAGAATGGACAAGAGCGTAGTTCAATGTTTAAATCTGCAGGTTTATTTCCTCCCTTAAGTCTAGGAAGTTTATATCTATGGGATGTATTTACCACCTAGTTCGTGTCAAAACTCGACTCTAAGACCCCAACTATCTAGCCACCCCCGTGTCGCGAATTTCCGCATGTGTTCCCCGAAGATCTTCCCGAGTTCCTTGAACAGGAAATTGACTTTGCATAGACTCATTCTGTGATGATCACCATCTTCACCTCCTATAGAATGGCTCTGGTTGAACTTAAGGAGTTGAAGGAGAAGCAAAGATCTTCTTTATAAGGGTTTTATTAGACACAACATCTCTCCCTAGGGTGCTCCAAAGGTTATTCATGCGAAAGAAAGATGGTACCCTTAGAATGTGCATCATTACCGTCGCTGAAACAAGGTCACAAATAAGAACAAGTATCTACCCGTGATTGATGACTGTTTCCAACCAATTTCAAGGAGCCAAATGTTTCTCCCAAATAGATCTCGTGTCGGGTATCATGAGCTAAGAGTCGTAGAATATGACATATCAAAATGTACTTTAAGGACTCAACATGGTCACTACGAGTTTGTGGTCCCTTAGGAAGTCATGACACTTTAGATAAATAGCTCACTAGCCTTAGAACCCACTAGATTTCAATTTATTCCTTAGACGTTTACGACGCCTGCATAAGGCTCGACCAATCTTAGAACCCAGTTTCAGAATTCGATCCGATAAGACTCTCACTGAGTTTACATATGTATCGCTGACTAGTCTTGGGCCCTAGTTTTGTATTATCAACTTAGTATTTGATCTAGACTATCCAAAGGGGGAGTACGACTTACCACCTGAACGGATCGGGGTTCCAGCGCACCTAGGTTTCTAGAACTACGTTCCACCGTAGGTTATAGTTTTATCGGGCCTCATGGCCCAAAACTTTGTGATCACCCAGCTTCATGCCTTTATACCTCTAGCAGTGGTATATTAGGTCCTACCGATGGGGTATACATCGACTCCATGTCTAGCTCAAGTGGTTATATGTCGGTTATAGACTCTCCCACTAGCCGGGCCAAATTTCTAGTTTCGCATCGCTAAGATCATTATTCCGTATTTAATACATGTTTTTGGCCATCGAGTGGACTGCTTTAGTTATTTCGCTTATTTAGTTCAAAAGTAGCTTCAGTGGGTCTTTGCATGTTTTTCTAGTTCGATTTCCATTTCTTGTGTATGGTTTCTCTCACTTATTTAGTGGCATTCAAAGTATCATTTATACTTTATGTCAGATTTTATGATACAACAGAGACGAAGTCTTAGCTCGCAGCCGATCGCTCACCGAAGACTTCAAACTGCTTCTAATTGGTGAGTCCTTATTCTTTGAGGATGGAGATTATTTGTTCAAGCTTATATTTTATTTTCTTCCTTCTACTTAAACTTGAGTAAGTCAGCTTATCCCAAGAACTCATCACTATAGTGGCTTTCAAACGCAGATTTGGTTTTCGGGACTTGTAGTTTTGTTCAAATAATTTTAAATATTATGATTCGGCTTTATTCTCTCGAACATTTATATTTTTGCTTTAAACTTCTGCTATCTATATTTATATGTTACTCGAATGCCAGTATATGATAGACCAGGTTGACTTGGGTTACTTGTGACCCAAGTACCGTGTTCCGTCTAGGTATAAGATCTAGGCGTGATAAAGGGAATCTTAGTCCCGAAAAATATTGGTCCCTACAAGATTGTGAGACGTGTTACAAGGTTGCCTATGAGTTGAGTAGAGTTGGCATTGGTACATCCAGCCTTTCCATGTATCATTGCAATATCTAACGCTTAAACCGTTAAGAATCAATTAAAACGAAGAGAAAAACAATATATGCAAAAACTCCATTCAAGAATCACTAAGTATTTTTACCTGGCGTAATGTTAATCGTCATGGTTCCCACAACCCTAGTTATAGGTTTGGCTACTCATGTTTGCACGATCACAATCACAAAAATAAAGAATAATTCATAATTGTAACTTACATAAATTCGTGAGAAGAAAACCAAGTGAATTGAATATAACTCCAAAACCGCGAACAAATTCCAATGTTTCTTTTTATCCTCAAACTCACAACAAAATTGTAAACTTTGTTTCTGAACCAAGAGTAATAGTACAACACCAAAATATACGCGAAAACTAGAATAATAAACTGCCTCGAAAATAAACCTAAATAAGGTACTTATAGTTCCAAAAAACCTTTTCCCTAATTAAAATCGTAACTCGTGGCCGCGCTGGTCACGAGATAAGTAACAACTCGTTAAGACCTCAAACGAGTCGTGATCGCCAAGCACATTCATCCTAAGCATTAGGCCCAGCTCGTGGCAACGGGTCACCTAACGACTGCTTCTTTTCCGGGCACGAGTCGTTAGGCCTCTCGTGGTATAGCTTCTTCAATTATCCAAATAAGTAATCCATGATTCCTTCCAAAGGATTCGCTAACGAAGTCACTCAATACCAACGACTATGATGTTGTCCGGTTAACTTCACAGTTATTTCTTCTGTGCATCCTTTCTCCCGCCTTTCAAGATCGGGTTTACGACTCTGCCATTACTGCATGTACGAGTCGTGCCAATCCGCTATGCACCGCTCTTTAGCTTTAAAAGTTTAACCTATTGGCAACGAGTCATGCACAGTGACGACGACTCATGACATGACTATCATCCTCCCTTTTAGTTGTTTTAAGCCTTACTTCGCTCATTTCACTTCCGAACCTCGTTTTTCTTGCAATATTCAAATACAAAAATGCATCATACCTACATAAACATACCCTAATGTGCATAGTTTCTTGGTTTTAAGAGTCAAAAAAGTGTCATAAAATCACTGCACATCAACACCCTCAACTTAGAACTTTGCATGTCCTCAGAAAAAACAAAACAAAATAAAATAAAATAAAATAATTCAACGCTCAATCGAAAGAACTCTAGGAAACTCACAATACAATTATTCATCAAATCAAATTTTCTAACACCCTCCCCGTATCATACCAACTAAAATCACAATGCATAGCAAAATTTTCAACCGTGATACAAAGGAATCAAAACAGCAAAAAAGCACCACTTGCAACATGCACATAAATCTATAACATCGATCATACAATTTGCAGATGATTTTTTTGACCAAATGCTCTCACCTCAAAGAAGTCCTATACTCACTCATGTGTATATGATTATTTTAATGTATTTCTTGGACTAGGTAAGATCACACTCACCATGCAATTCCATAGGATTGCCTTTACTTTCAATACCAATTTTCGTGATGTAACTATTAGGATCACTATAGGACTTTAAGCTTGTAACGTAGGTCAAAGTTCTGTGTATGGTACATATGGGATTAGTATCTTAACCCTCCTTGGAACTACATACGTCTTGACTCCACTTTAAACATTTTTCCCTATTTTCTCCATTTTTTTCTTTACTTGCTTCTTCTTTTATTTTCATTTGTAATCTACGAGTGTGGTTTGTCTTCTTCAAGCATTCAATGTTTCACATTTTTGTTTCTTCTTTTCTTTCTCTTGACAACATCTTTATTTCTTCTTTCTTCATTACACATACCACACCCGCTCTTTCATTTTCATTACCTGACTTCATTCCACTCTACTCTTCTTAATCAACCCTATCATAGGCAATCAACTTAGGTGATTTGCCCGAAGTTGAGGTTCACAAAGGTCGGCGAGGGACTAGCCCAAAACAAGTTCATTCTTAATCAAAGAAGAAAGGTGAATTGGGTGTAAACAAAAACAAAAGTCAATTAAGCTCAAACATTTGGATCAAGGGATATTCATTTTCTTTGCAGTCTTTGCTAAGCAAGTGGGCTCATTAATCGTAAATTGGCCTATGATCCTTTCCTAGTTTCCATCCTCTATCTCGGTATGACCGGCCGTGAAAGTTCTAGATCGACACACACCAATTTAACTACTAAATCTCACTTTCTACACATAGCATAGGTCAACATCATCACTTCTACTAACTCGTTAGTTCGTGTGCACAACCACAAGCAATGGTACACATGTTCTGCGCTTAATGCCATGCAAAGATTCACAAAGGTCTACTTGTCGCATTTTTAACAATACATACAAAATTTAGGAGGGGTATCAAATTATCAGCTAACTAAAATCAACAATTTAAGCTCTAGATTTCCTTAAGTTCACCTAACTTTCTTTTGACTAATACAAACAATCATAAAAATACTAAACGCTCCAGTTCTACTAGAGAAGGAACACCCGAGGAAAAAGATGAGTGTCCTGCAAGAAAACTTCGGTTATGTTCGCCCAAAAAATACATAATGAGGGCATCCCTCCACACCCCCATCAAGAAAAGCATGTGTCGTCCTCAACGCATATATATATATATAAACAAAAACTATGGAAATAGGGAACATACTTGTGTGACCTAGGTGTCTGCTACCCTGTCGGTGAAGGGTGCAGATATTTCCCTCCATGTCTCCTTCGATGCACCCGCCTGGACCAAGCAGATGTAACCAAAGGAGCTCGTCCGTTCACGAGCTCGTCGCCTCACTCTCTGGCCTAAGTGTTTCAGCCTCTCTCGATATTCGCAGCACCGTCTCCATCTCTCTCCGCCTCCCACTTCGGGAGCACGAAGAAGAGGAGCATCCTCCTCAAAATCGGCCTCTGCACGCCGCCTCTACCCTTATCCTGCCCACCGCTCTCAATTATGAAATTTACTATAGGTGGTAATTCTTCTTCGCTATCATCATCTATCATTGGAAGTACAGATGGAGGTGTCAAGAAATTATCTCGTGTGGCTAATCCCACCTCAGCCTCCGAAATGTGCTCCTAGCTCGCATACCATCGTACTCGGTCCCTATAACTGAGCAAGATGCACATCTATGCGCCTCTCAAATGCATCTAACCGATACCTCAAACTCATTCGACACCCAAGGCTTTACCTTACCCATCAAAACTTTAACCCGTAGTTCATGTTTGCCTGTTGCTTTTTGGCCTTAGCCACCGGGCCTAGCCATGTCAACCAAAATTCCTTGAGAAATTATAACTAGGCCACCAGAGGGGTTCGTGGTGGTTGCAACAGGTGGTCTAGGTGTTGCTACTCGGATGATGACCGGAACACGTGGGTGCAAAGGTGTCACCAGACCGTAGCCTCAAGCTAGCTACTCGACTCTTCGCCCGCAAGTCGCCGCCAATCAGTTGAACTGAAAGATTGGTCTCGTATACCGCCGTTAAATGCCTTTGCTAATATGGTTGCTCAAATGATGTGGCGGGATCGACTCTCTCCTCGACATCGGGATTGTCTCCGATTCGATCAACCCAATATCAGAATCTTCTGTACTCACTATCCTCTCGGTCAACCGATGGCAACCTCGCACCTTTGACTCGACAGAAGTCTATCAATAAGACATGGGAAGTGAATTGTAGTAATTGCCATTTATTACCCGCTCTCTAATATCCTCGCCAATGTACCGCGGAAATTGATGCCATATCCTCCATAAAAGCCGGTTACCAATGCCGCTCCGTCGTGAGAGAATATTATCATTTGCTGTTGTACCAAATTTATGCCGCACTGGGACCACCAAAATTTAGCGTGAAAGTTTAGTGTGGCCTTCTTGATCCGAGACCTGTCGCAACCATTCAACCAATCCACCTCTTGTGGCAATGACCCGAGATAGCCATAGAGCTCTCGATTCGCTCCTCACTATTCAACTTCTTCGTCTTGACTTTCTTTAGCTCGAATAGTTTGTGATCGAATATGGCAATGTTCATTGGGCATGATAGTATGGCCTATACAATAGCCCGGAGATGGTCCTCACAGCATTCACAGGTGTCTCCCGAACTAACACTCGAGTCAAAGCAGCCTCTTTTCCCAATCCGACCACCTAATGCCGATGATGTAGTGAGGTCAGTGTAGGCTGCATAGAATTCTCTAACTAGGCATAGGCTATAGCTTCCCTGATGGCTCGCCCAACCAATTCCAACTTGTACTTGTCGAACAAAGCCTACAAACAAAGGTCCTTCAAATTTCATGGTGACTAGCCCGGGGCTCGTAGATGATCCTCTTTGGATGTCCTTTATCATTTGGAACAACGTATATGTTATAGATAGCTTCCCTATACCATGAACACAATTCATCTCCCCACGTTCCTTGGTTGATCATTGGATGTGTTCGAGGTCTCAATCAATCCATCATCCGAGTTCCCTTGCCGAGGAATGTGATTCATCAACCACCGCGCTTTGCCCAGCTTGTAGTGCCCTCGAGCAATTTAGGTCAGAAAGCCTTGACATTTCACGCACGCGCCTACGGATCCCTAGTGGAGTAGGAGTATCAACTAGGCTGTCGGATTTGTAGTTTGTGGAGCCATAGCCCTGGTTGATCCTCCGCACTACCGCTTCTTCTGGTCTTATTCCTCCTCCGAGCCACTCTGACTTTTCGAAGGAGGATGGCTCATCTTTGGTTCGCGGTATAGTCAGCTTGACTCTCTCCAAAGACTTGTTTCTTTTTGCTGTGTACCTCGTAGCCATTGAACCTTATGGAAGAGTTGTTAGTATACCGTATAAGATGAAACATAAGCACTTTTAAACTTAGTCTCGTGACATAATGAGTACAGAATGAGTTGTTTCATTGGAAATGACTCGTGAGGTAATTTGTTGTCTTACTATCAAGCTTCTTCATGTTGACTAGTGTACTTAATGACTCGGTCACAACGAGTCATTACGGAGGCGACGACTGCTAGGGTTTGCCGTTAGGTAAACCGGTCACGCCTTTACTCCCACTCAGACGGGTGCCATATGACGAGTCTGGGAGATGATACTATGACTCGTTACATGGATCGTGCTCAAGATTTTTACATATAGATTCAATTTGTTCACATCATGTTCATCATACAAATTCATCATCAAAAGAATAGCCTCATCCCGTTACAACTCATAAGATTCCCTAAGATCTAGATGGCCTATTCACACATTGGTTAAGCATATTTGGAAGCCATACGTGCTAGGAAAAGGCCCGGGAAAGATCGGACGGGTGGTCCCGTCAACCACCGCGGAAGGCGCCGAGGTAGCGTGCAGCCCCCCGCGATGGCGCCGTGTCACGGAGGTGGGCCACTGCGTTGGCCTGATACATTGGGCTCCGCCTGTGCCCAAGTATATAAAGCCCCCACTTTGGTTTGTGATGATAAATCACTTACTTTAATTTCCAGAGAACGTAGAAAACAGAGAGAAGACGAAGGAGAAGATAACAATCGTTTGATTACGCTGCTAAACATAGTCTAAACTCAAATTAACCTCAGTACCGAGGTATTTAGCAAGAGGAGCATTCCTCTTAAGGATTTTGTTTCGCGAAATACGGCCAACGAATCGTCGAGCTACCGGACTAAGGTAAGTAGAATTGCTCCAAACTAGTGTCTATGTGCTCCTAGCCGTGAAGTGAATACTTCTCCTTTCCGACTTCAAAATAGCAAAGCCACCGTCTTCGATAAGCCTAAGTTTAGACGATAATTATATCGAAAGTGACGTCATCCCTAATAACGCTAGTATTTAGTGCTAATTGATGTCTATAAGAATGTGGCTTGGGAGAAATAGTCGGAATACCGACCGAGCCTCATCCGAGCGCCTGATAACTTCGAGGTTAAGGTATGTGAAGTAGTTTCCTTCGCAAGTTAGCAAACTTAGCTATATGAATCATAGTAAACTCCGTATTTGAACTCTCGAGTTGAAAGTTGAGTATTGAGTAAGTTTAGTAAATCAGTTTGCATTGCCATATCGTATTCAAATAAAGATAGAAAAGCATGCGCCAAAGAGCGAGTTAGCATTCCGTGATTCAAAAGATAACCTATTGTATGATTAGCAAGCATGTTGTAGAATAAAAAGAAACATATTTTTTAGAATAAAGTTAGTAAAGTAAAACCAGATAATGTGACAGCTTATGGGCGTACCAGCTATCCGTGACATATGAGATATTGGCTACGATTAGCCATTCGTGATGTATAGTATCCCGCGCTGTGACATAACAGCTAAAGAAAGATTGGGACCGTGATAATCAAGAAGAATCGCATAGTGCTTTAAAAGATCGAATAAGAAATCGATTATAGCCTTTTCATTATAAGCATGTTTGCTATTTATATGTGCTATTTGTTTGTTGAGACTTGATGTGGCGTGAGGGCCCCTTATTGAGCGTCCTCACCGCCGGCTGGTAATCGTGTCGCCCACCGAGCGGGTGGGCTTACGCCACTCCGAGGTGGCATGCCGTCCTGGGCCTGACGAAGATGGATGAAGCTTTCCCATACTGGGCCTCTGACAACACATGCTTATCTCCTCGTTGATCTGTTCCAGTATGTGCACCCGGTTTCGTATAGCTCCCGTTGAGAGCTCGGGAACTGCACTTATCTGCTATCGTCAGATAGGAGTCCTCCACTGACACGGTTAATTATATCGAGTCTATGGCCCGAGCGTGGAGACCGGGGTTTGTGAGAGGAGCTCCGAAAGTTAGCGTATGAGTGGAGTGACTTATTTTTGGCGTGTTTTGACCCGGTAGGGTATATAGATTGTTTGCTTGCCGTTGGTGCCATCCGCTTATGGGGGTTCGTATTGGCTCTTGCTTGCTACTTGTATATCTATTTATGTGTTATATACTAGCTACTAGGACAAAGAAAAAGCCGTCAAAGCATAGCTACGCTCCGCCTTATCAAGATGTAGCATGATTCGGCTTATCGCTTTCCGATTCGCTATCTCCCGCCATACACATTTGCTAGATATGCTATCTATATTCGCTTGTTTCAAATATATTATTTCGCTTGCTTTGCATACTCGGCATCACGGCACGACGCCTGGCTGGGGCGCCGCATTACTTGCCTCGCAGTACTCATAGACGAGAGGCGATCCTCAAGTGATTCCGCACCCGCCTATCGAGCTATCGCCCCGTCATCCCAGTCCGAGCCATAGGTGTAGCTCTTATCCTTTTGATGTACAAAGATGGGGTAGGTCGGGCCCCGTCCTCATCATTTCTATTGTTACTCAAAGAGGCTTGCAGATTGTATATATTATCTCCTGTGTTTCGCTTGGAGCTTCTGGGCCGTGCGAGGTCAAAAGTGTATTGTAGAGCTATTTAGTATTTCTGCTTCTTGTGTTGGCCGGTGGGCCATTGTTTGATAGTAGTGGTGACCTTGCTCTGGCCACGTAGCTTCCAAAGATTTTCTCGTTGAGTCTCGGTACATCAGGACAGCATGGTGGCCTTGCCGCCCGCATGTGTTCCCGACAGGCATGTTTCTGCTATTGTTATTACGGTGCACAAAGCGGCTATAGGCCAGATATGGCTTCTGAGGTCAAGCTTACGTACTCATATATAGCCCTTGTTTCCATGAACTTGAGATAGAGCCAGCTGTGCACCCGCATGTGCCTACCACCGCTAATAGTCCAGGTCCTTCTAGGGCACTGTGTGCCAGCCATACCCCTAAAGAAGGGCGTGACATCCACCTGGGCTAAGGCGGGGTCGAAAAAACAATTGTTCAATGTCTTACCACTAGGCTTCCGTGAAATTCATGAGATTAGGTCGAATTTAAAACTCATTATAAGAGAAAACTAATGGAGAAGAGAATACAAGAAATTACTCAAAATAATTTCGAGTTGAGCAGAAAGAGTCAATTTGAAATTTGCAATCTTACGACATCACGAATATAAGGAATGCGCCGTGTGTGTGTGAATGCGTGAGAGGGAGCAGCTTTATCTTGCAATGGTGAATGTGTAGGTAGTTTTTAAGTTTAATGTCATGGGTTTAAACTCAAGTAAGAATTTGAAGGGCACGAAAATCAGGTTTTATATAATTGAATTAAGATTTTACCCTAATTGTTGCATGGGCTTCCAAGTTGGGGAGTTCATTAAAAAAATATGAAGACCTATGCAACGCATTCGTTATGTAGTTAAACGAATCGTTCGGCCTTCGTGTAGTGACGAAACTTGAGAACTTACCTGGGACCTAACGACTGTGCAACGACTCGTGGTTCAACCCAATGAGTCGTAACCTAAGTCGTGGGCCCTGAATCCGTGGTAGCTTCCTAACGGGCTACTTAACGAATTGGTCTCCCAACGACTCTGAGTGAGTCGTTATCTTTTTCCGCCTTTGATCCAAGATACTCACTTGAGGACCTCACGATTCGTTGCTACCGGCAATGACTCGCTTATCAATCGCTATCACTGCTTTGCAGCCTTTGATGACAACCAGCTAACGAGTCATTTGGTCCGGTGACGACTGGCCCCGTTTTTTGGCACCGAAACTCAAGTTCGCATCTTTGGTTTTAACTTCAAATGTCCTATCTTAATCACCTCCACACATCAACACACGTAAACACTATATTTTTCTTACATTTACACTTGGGTTGCCTCCTGCGCTTTATTTAACGTCATCAAGATGACATGTGCATTTTGATTACCTGCATCACCAAAATATCACCATGGGTTGCCTCTCATGCATCACCTAATTTAACGTCACGCGCATGACGCAATTCCCCTAAGTTACTCGTACTCACTCGTGGTCAAAAGGTTCACCATCTTCAGTTCTTCACTTCTCCCAAATAAGCTTTCACCACCTGACCATTCACTTTAAACCGTTTCCTTCATGGTTTTCTAGTTCGATCGCCCCATGGGAGAATGCTTGGACCATCAAAAACGTCCCAGACTTCAACTTACCAGAAAACAAACTAAGTCTAATAATTGAATAGTAGCACCATATCACCCTCGATCAATTCTCTTTTTCTCAATCTTCCGGTCAGTGCTGAATTTTCATCCTTAATTTGTAAATTTTAACTCTCATAGGCTTTCAATCAAATTCATCAAGCTCATTTAATCCGATCAAGCCTCAAGTTTGCATCTTCGCTCCAAATTCAAATTCAGCTTCTTGAGTGCCCACATAGCTTTGTGCTCAAGTTCGATCAGAAGATGACATGCTTTTCCATACACAGCCGATACAGACATACCTATTGGAGTCTTGGATGCGGTTTGATAAGCCCATAAAGCATCATCTAGCTTCCTTGCCCAATCTGCCTCGTTTGCATTCACAGCCTTCCAAGATAGTCTTTATCTCCCGCTTGTGACTTCAACCCGCCCACTAGATCGTGGATGATAGGGGTGTTGTCACCCTCGTGTTTTACCCCATATTTTCCAATAAAGAGCAAATAACTGTTACGAGTGCGAACCCCCATCACTAATGATGGCTTTGGGAGTCTCGAATCTAGCAAATATATTCTCGTCAAGAATGCCGGTGGACACTCTTTCCTTATTATTTGGAAGCGAAATCGCCTATCCATTTTGAAACATAGTCAATAGAAGAATAGTATGTACTTCATCCCGTTTGAGCTTACAAATGGGCCCATGAAATCAATGCCCCATACATCAAATAGCTCAATTACCAGATGAGAGTAAGAGGAAGTTCATGCCTCCATGATATGCCTCCTTGTCGTTACGCATCACATGCCTTTTGCAAACTCATGCACATCCCGTGAATGGTTTGCAAATAATACCCACATTGCGGTAATTTTGTGGGCCGTGCGAGCTCCCGCTATGGTGGTCTCCAACAGGGGAAGAGTGGAAGGCCTCCAATATACTCAAGATTCTATCCTACGCATTTCCAAATCACCCCATCAGCATATGTGAAATAAGTAGTGGCTCATCCTAGAAAATTTCTGCAGTCGACATAAACTTCTTCCTCTCGGTGAAAAGATATGCTCCTAAGACAACATTGCTCACCGTATAATTAGCAAATTCTGCAAACTATGGGATGAGATCTTGTGATGCCTATAGAACCTGGCCGTTTGGGAATGCATCATCTATGTCATGTTCATCTCAAGTGCTACATCAAGTTCTAATCTTGATAAGTGATCCGCCTGATTTTCAGCCTCTTTTCGGTCTTTTACTAAACACAAACTCTTATAGCAACAACCCATCGAATCAACTGCGGAATTGGAATCCTTTCTTTCCATTAGATATCGAGATGCATGGTCTCGTGTGGATTATCACCTTAGTTCCAAGCAAGTATGCCCGAAACTTCTAAAATGCAAAAACTACAAACCCAATGTACTCCCGCTTCCAAGGTATAATTTTTCTAAGCTGCATTTAGAGCTTTTCTAGCATAATAAATCTGATGGAAACTCTTTCAGCGCCTTGACCCAACACACTCCTAGGGCCACACTCCTAGCATCACACATAACTCAAAAGGCAAAGAGCGCCAAAGCACTTTATAATGGGGCAAGGACAATCTCTTTAAGGCATTCAAAAGCCTTCTGCATGCCTCATCAAAACAAACTTCACTCTCTTTCTGCCAGCCATACAAGGGATGTGCAATCTTCGAGAAGTCCTTGATAACCCTATAAAACCCTACTTGACCTAGAAAACTTCGAACACCTTGAAAGAAATTAGTGTAAACTAGCAATAACATCACATATCTCTATCCACCTCAATACCCCCGAACCAAAAATCTTAGGGCTGCATTATACCTTCCTTGACCATCAAATGGCACTTTTCCCGCTTACACCGTTGGTGTCTTCACATCTCGCAACACCTTCTTGTGATGAGCCAAAATCTTTTGAATGAATCACCCACCACCAAAAATTATCCATAAAGACTTCAATGATGTCTTCCAATTGCCAGAAAATATGGACATCATGCAACACCGAAAAGTGCGGTGCATTACATAACCCGACCCGCATCCTCTTAAAAGCAAATGTACCATAAGGGCAGGTGTGGAATGTGGTCTTCTGTTGGTCTTCTAAGCTATAGAAATATGTTTGTACTCCCAAATAACTATCAAGGAAATGCATTCATCCTCTCGTCTACAAGTCCTGCCTAACATCCGGTCCATGAATGACATCGGAAAGTGATCTTTTTGCGTCCAACGTTCGCCTTCCTGTATTCCATGCATACTCTCCAACCGGTGACCGGTATTAGAGGAATGAGCACATTGTTAGCATTTGGGACCACCGCGATTCCTCCCCTTTTTTGTACACATCGGATCAAGCTACCTATTTGTTGTCTGCATTAGGATAAACCACACCCGTATCCAACCACTTGATGATTTCCTTCTTGACCACCTCTTGTATAGGTGGGTTGAACCTACGTCGTCCGTCTCTAGCTAGATCCCGTGAGCGAAATTTCCGAATGGGATTCTCGATAATATCCGGCAATGCCTCCACCCGATAGCTTTTTTATATCTCTTCAAAATGGATACCAAAGCATCCACTTGCCGCTCAAAGTCAGCCGTAACAATGACTGCAAGTGTTACCGCCCCAAAATACATACTACAAATGAGATCTGAGTGCTTTGAGCTCCAATACCTGGAGGCTCCTCAATAGATGGATTGGATGAGGCCTACCCATTCTTCAAGTCTAGATCAATCTTCGTTGGAGAATAAGTGTATGACCCCATGCCAAAGCAGCAAGTGCATTAACACCCTCACCCCATGGATCTCCTCACACCAATATCCATCAAAACCGCCGCTAAGTCCTCAAGAATCAATAACTCCTCCATAGGCAAAATTGGGAACTTAGGTTCCACTACATCAATAATGGAGACCACCCTCATATCATTTGGTTGCTTCATGGATCTCCATACATTGAATGTCACTTCTCATTGTTCAACCGGAATTTAAGTTGTCCACCTCCCATATCTACAAGAGCACGTCCGGTGGCGAAGAATGGTCGCCCGAAGATAATGGGGACCTCAAATCAACTTCACAAATTAAGATGACAAAATCGACGGAAATATAAAGGATTCCACCTTCACTAGAACATCATATAGCATTCCCACCGAATTCTTCACCGACGATCTTCATCAAAGTCGCATTGTAGCCTGGGCTTGGGGCTCCAAGTCCAACTATTTGGAAACTCCTAATGGAATCAAATTAATACTAGCACCCAGATCATATAATGCCTTAGCAAAATTAAAGGCTCTAATAGTGGCCAAACATGGTGAATGCCCTAATGTCCTCCTTTTTTCGAACAAGAGAATGAGATGCTATTGCACCGCAATGGTGCAAATTGCCCGCAGTTTGAATCTCACAATCCTCTTCTAGTGACAAGGTCTCGTGAATTTTGCATAGCCAGTATCCGCTCAAGTGCCTCAACCAATGGGATGTTCATGGACAACTGTTTCAACATTAAAATGAACTTGTGATACTTCCCATCTTCAAACTTTTTCTTCAACCGCTATGGAAAGGATGAGAGGTTCAGGGATCGGTTGAACTTTTGTTGAGTCTCCTTCATTCTCATTGCTGCATCCATGCTCCTTTGCATTACAAGGAGCTATTTCTTATCACTAAATCTCGAATTAAAATTGATCCTTAACCGCTATCCCGTCATCAGCTAATAAATACGGGATTTTCTGTTTCATCGATAACAACTAGCCTTCGGAGGATCAACCGTTGCTCTACTCCTGTAGTGACCGCCATGCAAGACTGGCCATTTTTCGAATTTTGTACCTGTCAAAGTGTGCCTTTCTTCCTCTAATTAATTACAAATGTTACATCCCACTCCGCCTGCCGCTCAATCTACTTAATGGACACAACATGATTCCACCTTTGATTCAATTTAAATGTCCGTATGAGCTCTTTTTAGATGGCTATCTTTGTCCCATCTTCTTAAGTACCTTGGACAACATGTCTTCAACTTGAACCACTATACTCTGGATCACGGTTCCTTGGAGGAACATACGACCGCTTTCTATCATTCTTGTACTCCTCGCGCTTCTAGTCTCCATTGTCTCCGCATCGGCCTCTCGGTTGTACTATTATCCTTTTAAAAGTTTCGACCTTGGTTCTTGACTCGACGCCATGAGTCTTGGTTAGACCCTTGGCCGTTGGTCCGAAACTCGCTGCTTGATCATTCGGCCTAGTTCATTTCCTCCTCAAATTCATATTCACCTCCATCATTTCCGGCCTTGCCCCAGGAACCCACAACATTAACTTTCGCCCGTCTCCCCACGATGCTTCCATTGTGGTCTTTATCTCAACAATGTTCGGATCTCTTTCTTCATCCTTTCTTCTCTATTCGTGCATATACCTACCGCATGAGAACCAAACTGGAATCTTTGACTCTTATGTGCCGCGGTTGGTTTTGGTGATTTCATTGCAACTCAGAAGCATGCGATAGGTGTGACTCATGTTTCAACCCAGCCAGAGATGTACGTCTTACCGCCTGTGTTGACATTTAGAGACCTATAGAAGATCTCCAACAATGTATCATCTAGAATCTTGTGATTTGGCACCCTTTTGAGCTTCTTGTTGAAACGAATCATGTCCCCCGAAGTGCCTCTAAATTCTATTTCCGAAGTTATACATCTCATCTTCAACCGCAATGTTTTGGAAGGTGAGAAGAATCTTCAAGAAAATCTCTCTTAAGCTCCTCCCTGCGGTGATAGAATCATTTGGCACCACCAATCACATCGCTGCCTCACTCCCTAATGAAAAGGGAAATAATGTCAGTCTAATCGCATCCCCGGTTCACTCCCGCTGTTTGTATGCTCTGTGTATACCCGCGAAATTTGTCAAGTGGGTATAGGCATCACGGGCCAGGCGACCCGCAAATATTTCCTTCATGTTGAGTAGTTCGATCATAGCAATCGGTAATATCAAACATTTCAACAGGCAAAGGGGGAGGGACAATAGTTCCGAAGTGGCACCGGCCACGCTCTATATCAACATCATCCTTCATCAAAAATACCAAAGAAGTCTCTACCGTTCGACCTCTATGCCTTCTAGTTCGTGCCGACAACTAAACGTTGCTCTTCAACCTCAGCTAACTCATGGTCTCTAGCCCGAGCTTGCCCCTCAGCCAACATTCTCGTTGTGGCTTGGTCCATTGTCTCTTGTTCTTGTAGTTGGCCATTCTTCTTAGATTCCTTAAAGGTCCGCTCAAGTTCGTGATCGATTTGAACTAGTGGATTTTTCTTGGCTCCTAGCATTGGGCATGCAATTTGAACCTAAGACCTATTAAAACAAAAACATCAAAAGAAATATAAAAAGGAAATAAGAAACTAACAAGAAGCAAACACAATTAACAAAACCCTTAGCCGTATTCTGCAAAGAATCAGCTTAAATGGTCACGCCCAAATTACACCCGCAATTGAGATATAAAGTGGTCGATGTCAAATATAGAACCTAATCGAGAGGTTGAGGTCGATTCCACAGGGAATATGGAAAGAACTTAAGTTAATGTGAATAGCTATTACTATCATCTTACTTATTTCCTATGGGGAAGTTTTAAAAATAAAATAATGAACAAAAAGTAGAAACTAAAAGATGATTACGTCAATTTTGGTTGTAGCCCAATTAAGGTGGCTAGGATTGTGTTCCGCATGACTTCATAACCACAATGTTTTATACTAGTGATTTATTTCAAAGTTTAGCATGCAATATTGGTAAGTTAAATTCACCTAAATGGTTGGTCCCCATTCATATGATTATAACCACGCAACTTGGTCTATGTACGAGTATATGCTTAACTAACCCCTACCCTTAATACTGGATTAGCTATTTCGGACAAGGTCTAGCTATTAGACGAGGGTTGATAGCCCAAATATCCATTGTTAAACTCTTTTCCAATCTCATTATCCCCTTGGTCCTAAGTGAATAAGAATAATACAATATCTAACATTTGCAACCGTTAAGAATCAATTAAAATGAAGAGAGAAACAATATATGTATAACCCATTCAAGAATCACTAAGTATTTTTACCTATGAATGTTAATTCGTCATGGTTCTCACAACCCTAGTTATAGTTTAGCTACTCATGTTTGCAAATGAATACAATCACAAAATAAAAGAATAATTCATAATTGCAACTTACAAAAATTAGTAGAAGAAAATCAAGTGAACTGAATATAACTCCAAAACCGATGAACAAATTCCAATGTTGCTTTTGATCTCAAACTCAAGAAAAATTGTAAACTTTGTTTCTTGAACCAAGAATAATAGTACACAACACCAAAATATATGTGAAAATTAGAATAATAAACTCTCTCTAAAATAAATCTAAATAAGGCATTTATATTTCCAAGAAAATCTTTTTTCTAATTAAAATCGAAACTCAGTCGTCGCTGGTCACTGCTAAGTAATTACTGTTAGGACCTCAAACGAGCCGTAATTGGCTGCTACGCTCTCTCCGCATAGGGCCCGCTCATGGCAACGGGTCACCTAATGACTCATATCAGGTCCGGCGTAACGAGTCGTTAGGCCTCTCGCTATCTAGATTCCGCAATTATCCAAAGTTGCACCCTACAATTCCTTCAAGTGATCTACCAATGAGTCGCTCACTACCCAAAGACTTGTGATGTCGTCCGGTTAACTTTACCGGTTATTTCTTCTGTGCATCCTTCTCCTGGCCACGATCGGGCTTCACGACTCGTTACTGCATAACGAGTCGTGCCAATCCGTGAAGTGCATTGTTCTTTTAGCTTCAAAAGTTTAACCTATCCTTACCTACCCTTGTGGAACGACCGTGCATGCTGACGACAACTCGTGACATGACTAAAATTCTCCCCTTTTTCAACTTTTTTTAAGCCCTTACTTCGCTTCATTTCACTTCCTAACCTATTTTCCTACAATATTTCTAATAAAACGCATCATACCTACATGAACATACTTAATGTGCACTTCTAAGTTTTAAGAGTTGAAAGTTTTGAAAAATCACGCACATCAGATGAAGCGTATATGATGGCTAGATACCCAAATTTATTCCCTTCCGACTAAGTTCAATACGGGTATCGGGCTTCATCCTTATTACTCTATTCAACCATATTTAGTTCGTGTCTCTCGCTTCCGTTATGTCGTTGCATATATATGTGATTCACGAATTCAATTCAACCATGTATATCACAGAGGTTACCCAGGTTTTCGCCTTTAGATGTCTCGCATTTGAGAATCTTGGCCTCTACCCGACTTTTCAAGATAAGTTTAGTCTACATTCAAGGATGAATGTTTTCAAGAGGGATATATTGTAATAGGGATATATTGTAATACAAGTTCCTAAGACTAGATGAGAAAATGGAAATAAGTTCAAATTGAAAAAATCTGTATTTTTGCCTCACACTCTGGTGAGAAGTAATGGATCATGGGAGATTCGTGAGATGCTGAAGTGTTGATACTGCATTCACGAGTCATAACATGAGTCAACAGTATGGGTACAAATCTCATGGTCGTGGAGTCGGTGAGGCACAGGAATGCTAGGTTGGAAAGTGATCTGAGTCAGAGGCGACTCTTTGTGGGAAACAATGAGTCATGATGAGGGTCGTGGTTTGAAGGTTTTGTGTATGGATATATTTTCATGAGTGATGTTACAACTCAGGGTAGGAAACCACGAATGTGGTTTGTAACCCGTGGAAAAATCTAGAGAAGGTAAGAATTAAGGCCATGGTAATGATAGCATGCACTGCGATGAAATATAACGACTATAACAAAGGCCCATGATGCGATTCAGAACCATTCTATGGCCAATGGTGACCACTAGAGATGACCACAAGTCGTCACTTGATGTTACGACTCGTGGTGAGAGTCATGGACGACTCGGGCAAGCTTTCTATTTTTCAGACTTTTCTTCAGGGGTATTTTCATAATCCAAGCTCAAGTCCTAAACTACGTCGTTTAAGCCTTGAAAGAAGCGGCTAGAGGAGTTTAACCTATTATAATTCATTCAACTCCCATGCACGCAAGTTTAGAGGGTTCTATTGAAGATCAAACCTAGAATTCCTCCAATTCTCCTCCAAACCTCTTGGGTTTTCATAGTAAGTGAATAATCAGATTACCCGTGTAACTAGGCTATGAATGAGAGTTTTCTTTTCACTCTCATGACCAAATTTCTCCCCAAGTTCATGAATCTCAAGTATTTATTCAAGTGTATGATCTCTAAAGGGATTTTATTTTAATTTCATGAAATTCTCATGATTTATTTATTAATGAATTAATAAACTATTTTTAAAAAGTGTTTTAAACATTTATTTATTTTAAACAAAAATAATAAAAAATTAAATTTATGATTTCCAATTTTAAAAAATTATACCCACTATGTTTCATGAAAGGTCAAGTTTATGATTCTAATATGATGTTGATTCTCTTAAGCCTAAATGTGATTTATGATTCATGATATGATTTACTACAAGTACTCTTCATGAATTTATGAATCTCAAGTATGGCATTTTCTCTGCCATGTATGTTCTTCATGACTTATGAGTTTATGATTTTTTGGTTTCCACTACCAGCCCTTATATCATGGCTAATCATGTATTTCAAGTATGATCAAGTATGCTAAGATTTAACTAGCCGTGAACTTCATGTATGATTTCATGATTATTATATGAGCCTCATATGGCTGTGTTTTTGGAAGTGTGTCAGTTACCCCGAGTAGGCTCGGCGTTCATATAACTCATGGTCTCGTAACTGCACGCCTGGCCGTAAGTTTATATTTATGGACTCAGGTGGTCCCTATTAGTGATATCACACCATTTACATCCCTTGCCCTCACAAGCCCTGGACGGCTTTGCTAATTTGAGTTGGTGATAGTTGGGGCATCAAGTAAGCTATATCATGATGGTGTTGATTAAGACGAGTCCTCTCAATATTCCTATGATTTATGCATTGTTGCGCTTTGATTTATACTTGGCTGTGTTGTTTTACAGTTTCTTATGATTACGATTATAACTAGTTTTTGAATAGTTTTGGAAACCTTGAGCCTCATGTTTATGTTGTTGACACCCAATTTGGCCCTTCTAATAATTTGCCTTCAAGCCTTTATTTTGCAATATATTGATTATACATTATTATTATTATTATTATTATTATTATTATTATTATTATTTACTTATTTTGTCATAATATAAAGTCAATTTTCTCTATTATTATTATTATTATTATTATCACATTTTCATATTATTATTTTGTATAAAATTTATTTATTTTACTCAGGTACTTACTCTTTCTCGCTCTTAATCAAATAAGTTTAAACTTTCTACCACAATATTATTTTTGTTATAAAGCTCGGCCCTCTTCCTCATATTTCCTAGAAATTCTACTATCTCATTTATATCCACACGGCTTACTAATATTATATGACGAGCATCAACATCATTTTTGTTACACTATGAGTAAAAAATATATTTTTTTATATACCTGTATCAATATTTACAAGTAACGAGCAAATCCATAAACTACTGACTTTGAAATTTAGTAAATATATTTTTTTAGTTCAGTCTGCTCAATTATATTTTTAATTGTATTGATCTATTTTTAGCAAATTAATTTTCTACTTTAGTAACTGTGTATCTTATAATATATATATATATATATATATATATGTATGTATGTATGTATATTAACTAACCAATAAGAAATCAATTTTATTAATATCCCCAAATCACCTAAATCAACATACCCTAAGCAGCAACCAGCCATCATCTGTAACTCGTTTACGTCGGCATTCCCACATGGATCACACAAAAACTATAATTTTTATTTCTGTGAAATACACAATCACGATCGAAGGAAAAAGCAAAAAAAAATACATAACGGAATACAACCACAGAATCAGAAGTTTCGACGAACCACCTCCAAAACTGTTGAGTTTGGTTGAATTTTGAGTTGCAGGTCAAGTTTTTCAAGTCCGATTCTTAACGAGTCCAAATCATAGCTTTTGTTGATGCCCTTTGCGTATGTAGTGGCATAGGCATCAATGTCGTTTTTCAAATCCGAAAAGGGTTAGAAATTTCAATTCGTTCTTCTATGATTTCCTTTAAGCTTAATTAAATATATGATGTGCTATTACGTGATGGTTATGTAGAAAATGTGCCCTAGGATTCTGATTGTTCTAAGAAATCATAATACTAAGAACCTATTTTGCTAAATGCTATTATATTAAAAGTGATGTGTTTCAGTATGTTGTTGGAGCTTACTTATATGATGTCTTAATCTTTATCTCTTTTATATATATATATTATAAGCGTCTGATTAATAGGATAAGCATACATTACTTTGATGTAAATTTTAGACATCTAGAAATATCCTACTTCTTGATTTAAGTGTATTTCTTAGTATATTTAGTTTGCATAGGACACTGTGTTTCTTTAAAAATAAAATAAAATTGAATATGGTATATCACTTTCGTTCTGAACTCATGACCTGATGCCTCGTCCTAAGGCATAAAATAAGCTTATGTTGAAAGTTTTCATCTCACCAATGTGATCTTTCACTTTGATTTGCTAATTAATATTGTTCTATTCTTGGCTATGCTACTAAACTCCTACTTTTATCTTATTTGTATACAAACACCGTAAAGTCTCAAAGTCAGTCTTGTTGCCACAAAGGCCCTCTGTATTTCCTTTCTGATATCTGCTTCTCAGATTGCACTTAAAACAATGAGACAATAATAAAATATATCTCTTATTTTCAGGACGAATGGGTCAGAATTTCAGTAATATTAGAGCTATTTTGTGTATGCTATGTCTTTGTTGATCCAGTTAATTATTTTGGCCTCCATTTCACTACTTTGTTTTAGTCTATTTTCTCTATGAACAAGTAGTTTAACTTTATTAGAATAATGATCCGGAATATGTTACTTCTGTATTTATTTTACTATTTTATCTTATCTTATCTTAAATCCCTTATATGCTTACCTCGATCATAATATCTCTATTACTTTATTATTTGATTATTTATTTATTTATTATTATTAAGAGCAACCATCTTTTCACCTCTTTGAATATTCTTTTACTATGGTATCACAATGGAATGATATTGCTTAGAGCTCAACCATGGCGAAAAAAAGAGGAGTCAACGCGATGAAGCGTAGGTTCAAGTGAAATCATCACCCCGAGAGGGGTCCGCACGTTTTGGAAAATGATGAATGGCAAGATGAATCGACTTCTTATATGAAGTGCTTATATAGCTTTATAAAAAATAAAGCAATCATACTCCTCTTTTGTCAATTTATATGTCCTATTTTAAAAAGTTCAAAGATTTGATAATATTATTATTATGCTAAACTATCAACATATTTTTTATATAATCAAATATCAATAGATATATATTCTTTTTAGCTACACGCCACTTTAAATGCTTAAATATTTCATTAAAAACGCTCTACATATTTAAGATTTTTTTCTTTTGTCTTTTCTAAGACGTTTAAGAGGGTCGATCATAAAAGATGAAATAGAGAGTATCATCACATTGGGCCCTTTTTCACTCTTTGTCATATCCTCATCCTACGCCTCTTACGCTCAACTTTAACTTTATGCATTATTGATTTAATTTTATTTATTTACCTCCAAATGTTAAATTTGCTATCTAAAACTAAGGTGGCATATATATTTACTAACAATTATTTATTTATGTTGAGCGCAATCACTATGAAAATTCACTAAAATCAATCTAGCCATGGTGGAGAAAGAATTGCTCTAGAGACTTCGGGATTCTACTGCATTTGCTCATGAATTGGTGATCTCTTTCATGGATTATCTTCGTGTAGTATATATAATTTGTAGTTTGTTTAATTGTTATGTAACTATGATGTTTGAGTGCTTACAAATTCTATTGAAAACAATCGTGCCGCCTTTGTGCCCTCTTTTCTTATTCTCACTTTCCTTATTTGTGAAATATATATGTGTCATTGGCTATGATTGATGTTAAATATTTTATTATATGCTTAGGCCAGTAATTTTTTGTAATCTATTCAATCGTATCTCATCTCGATTTTTCTTATATTGTACTTATTTGAGCACTTAAAACCTTTTGTATTTTATTTGAAGTTACATTATCGTTTTATTTATGTTGTAAAATAGAATAAAAATATTATTTATTTTTTTTGCAAAAATTTAAAAATACAAAAAAAACCAAAAAAGACAAATTCATATTTTAAAATTAAACATTTATTTTAAAAAAATTTCTTTCCTTCTTCAAGGCACATTCTATCTAGCCATCATATTTGGCTCACTTGACTATATTTCTTTACTACTTCTTACTCCTTTAAATTAGTTAATAAAATAATTTGTATTTTTAATCACTTAATTTAGTTAACTTAATGTAATCAAGTAATTTTACGTTTTATCATCTAATTCTACATAGTATTAAATTTGGCGGGGACTCATTGGGCTTGTGGAACTCAAAAGGTACTTAACACCTTCCTTTTGAGATAAATTGAAACTCTTACCACTCGGTGGCATAGACTAGTTAAACAAATTTTCTCTGTAATTAGTGTAGTGGTATCCTACCACACCTTAATTCGTTAGGTGGAAACTTTTCAATTTAATTAATCCTTAAAGAGTTGTCACATGCCGAGTTTCATTTTTTTCAAAAATGAGACGTGATGAAGTATGACGACTCTATTGGGGATTTTAGGTTCTAACCATTATGAATATTTTGTTGTGTGATTTTTTATTTTTTTTTTGTGTTTCATTTTATGTGATTATATTTGAAATTATCATGAGCATCTTTTTTTCCTTTTCCTTTATTTGAATTCTTTATTTTTTTTAATTATTACTTTTCTTGTTGTTTGCTTTAAATTTATTTGTCTTGTCATGATTTACGTTATTTTCTTTTTCACTTTATTATGTTTCCTTTAATTGGTAAATATTTCTTGCATATTTTAAATATTTTTTGCCTTTTTATGTTAAATATTTAGTTGCCTTTTAATTTAAATTTTAGGAAGAAATGTTTTCCTTTCATGATTAATTTACTCTCCTTAAATAATAAATTATCTTTTATGCTTATATATTTTCCTTCTATTTTATTTTTATCGATTTGGTTTCATTCTACGATCATCCTTTTCTTTACTTCCCAATTATTATTTCCTTGCGCATGTTATTTTTTTCTTTCCGTAAAATATCATTTGCTTAATTTTATGACTAATGAGTTTATTTATTTTGTGTTTTCATTTATTGCTTGTATTTTTTCATTTTTTTTATTTTTTTTATTTTTTTTATTTTTTTTAGTTTTTTTATATTTTTTATATGTTTTATTTGTAAATTGTTATTTTACTCTTCTCTTCCTTTTGAACTTCTCTCTCACACTTGATAACGGTTGTACGGTTTCACGCTCCTGCTCACTATTAGAACACCTCGAGGAATGCCTCATGATTTGGTCGATCAACAAGGCTGACTGGCTATGAGTTTTTCACTCTCAAGCCTGCCTGCTTGAGGGAACTATGTCTACTTAAACCCTTTTTATCATGCCTATTTGTTTGTTGTGTATTTGTTCTTATTCTCTTTTATTTTTCAACATATTTAGATCATTTTTCTTACATGCTTAATCCCTTCCTTATTCTCTCTTATTTGTTGTCATATTTAAATTATTTTTTTGATTTCTTTTGTTATTGCAAATACAAATGAATTTCTTTGTCTTACTTAATATTTAGTTCACACTGCATTATTCACTATTATTTGAATTTTTAATTGTGTATCATTTTTCATTGCTTGCTAATTGTTACTATTTTTATAACCGGCTATCTGGTCCATACTTTCCCACTTGGAAACTTCTCACTATCACACACCATACAAGAGAGTTGTGCTTTGTACTTCCTCCGTACCCTTTCAAAACCTATTTAGAGAGTTTGCATATACGTGGGATGAATGGATAGTTTTAATACCATGTGACTGTGCCTTCGCATAAGAAACCTTTGACCGTGTCCAACCAATTCTTAGAAGTCTATGCTAAGTCATGCACACATTATACTTAAGATATCTCAACACCCATGGTGCCGAGACTAATAGTTGACCTTGTCCAAAGTTCAGGTTTACTATCGCAAAGGACATAATTTTATTTTCTATGTGTTAATTGCTACATATACATCTTACCTACGTGATTATTTATTTTCAACTGGGTTACTCTCATCTTTCTTAAAATATCAAGTTTTAATATCTTCAAAATCACTGCTTAATGCTAATAATTACATAGTATTTTTTACCTTTACTCATTTAGGTCTAAATCACATAATTCTTAAAGCCTAATTAAATTTTCTTTCTTTTTCGAATCATAACTTTCATTTTTTCCCAAAATCAAATGCCTTCGTTGACTCCATAACTACACTAATTCATCATATTTGAGTTTCCTCCCGCAACGCCGCAGGTGGGTAATTTTTCAAATAAATTTATATCTCACATCGTGGATATCATAAAAACTATCATTTCTTAATATTTGCTCTCTAACTTATAGAATTCTTAAATCACATGGATCCTCCATAACTTGTTCAATATCATTCAAGCGCTACATTTTTAATATTCTACTTGAATACAATCAATCTCCATCTACCATCCGAATTTATTTACGTCTCAAATTCAAACTATGTCTCGACCTAATTCTTGTTTTCAAGAGGATACAGGCAATCCTATAAGGATGTGGTCTTTCCTTCTTCTTTTTTTTTCGCTTCAAATGTCCTATTTAAAAAATTGAGACATATCCCAAATAATCTTCTCTATTAGATAAAATCTTGGCCTCCATTTATTTTCTCAAACGCTTTTAGAATGAAAAATTATGACAATTTTTTTTGCTACCTATTAAATTCTTTGATTATTATATTCAAGCTAAGTGTTTAGAATTAAAAAATTGGGGTAGATTTTTTTGAATTAGTCCATTCTTCAAAATCTTCAAGCCTTTCTCATCGATTCAATATAAAGTTCCTTTATATATTTCATATGTTTATTTTTTCTGTTCATTCTTTTCAACTCTACTACAAGCTTAGCATTTTGATATGTGTGAACTTATCACGCTCCCGAAATTATCCAACATTATAAATTCCATCACTATCATTAGGTCTCATGTGTTAGAACCTATCTTCGCACTAAATCATTCTTTAAGCCTAAGTTATGGCCCATCCTTTCGACTTAAAGTTCTCTTTGTAAGTGTTCACTTTTTATATGTTATTTCTTCAATGCTTTGAGTTGCTAAGAATAATGTTAGATTTTTATTTCATGAATTTATTTACCAAAATTTGTCTAGAATTTGAGCATCTATTTCAGCTTATAATCTTCACCAAGCCTACATTAATAATTCCCAAAATTTCGAACAATTTCAGCTTCTTTTAGAGAATCGTTTTAGCTAAATTTGAACCTTCTAATTTGACTCTTTATGACTTTTCTCTACATATTCTTTGAACATTAATATTTTCAAAGATTTGCATCTTCAACATTCCTAATCAGATTCGTGAGCTCGAAGTTTCAATGCAAAACAATCACTTTCTTTTTAACTAATAATTTTCTTTGAGGAATCAAGAATACAAAAGTCAACCGAGACACTCTTTAAGAACAACCTTAAAATTCTCACAAGCAACAAGGAGATATGCAAAGAATTTTGTGTTTTAAATGTGGGCAGAAATTTTTAGGATTCCTAAAAAATTTCACCAAGACGAATTGCAAAGTTCAAGAGGTCGAAACAACGAAAAGGAGAAAAAGGACAAGCAAATGTATGTTATGAACCTTGTTTTTTTAAAAGATACATTTTTCTTTAGGGTGCAGAATGGGATGAACATAATAAGAAATATTCTCGTAGTCGAGAATGATTAAAGCCTTACTCTCTCAAAATTCAGTGCAAAGGTTGAGCTACCTTACCTTGGGCCGTTGGTTATTCGTACTTACTTCTACCGAGCTACCTTCAAGCTATTATTATGTCTTTAGATTCGGATTATTATTATGCTACTTTCAAGCTATTATTACACCTCCGAATTCAAGCTATTATTATTGATCCGAATTTAAGTTATTATTCCACCAAATCAAGCGGCTATTACCAAGTTATTATTATGCCTTAGCTTCAGTTATTATATCAAGCTGCGTCATCGCCATTATTATGCCTCCATATTCAAGTTGTTATTATCAAGCTACTATTATCAAACTATTATGCTATTCAATCGAGTCACTATTATATTGCTCTCAGGTTATTGTTACACTATTTATTTAGGTCCTTATTATGCTCTTTCCATGCCTATTATGCTCTTTCGAGCTATTATTGTGCTACTCTCGTGCCACTATTATGCTACAAGCTACTATCGTGCTACTGTGTCATTATTATGCTACCTCGCCATCGCTATGCTACTGAGTTACTATTATGCTACTCTCATGCCACTATTATGCTACTATTATGTTATTTTTAGGCTATTATTATATTACTTTCTGTGCTAATGCTATGCTACCGTCAAGTTACTATCAGGTTACCGCTACTATTACGCTACTTTCAAACTACTATCATGCTACCGCCAAGGTGACTATTATTCTACTTCAAGCTATTGTTACTATCGTAGCTACTATCAAGATACTACCGTGCTACCAACCGGGCTACTATTGAGCCATCAGAATTATGCTATTACTATTTGGGTTAGTCCGCCCTAAATAGGACAATTGGGATAGTCCGCCCTAAAATTGGACATTGAGATAATCACTTCCTAAAATAGGACACCAACAACCCACTCTAAAATAGGACAATTGGATTAGTCCATTCTAAAAATGAATAATTGAGCCCACACGAAATAATTGAGTTTATTCCTACTCTAAAACAAAGATATGTTAATTATAAATATTTTCATATGTATCTCGAATATTAATAAACTTATCTAGTTTTGTAGGTATCCTCCTAGAGAGTTAAAACTGAGCAGCATTTTTGAGGTTCTTCAAAATTTACATGTTTTTGCTTTTATTACTTTTTTTATAACACTATTTTCATATTAGTCCATGCTTTATTATATTTCAACTATTTTATCTAGTATTACAAAGTCTACAGTACAAAGGCAGTGATTGAATCTTTCATTAAATGCAGCGTTCGTTTCATTTCACCTTTCGATCCTTTATCCTCCAAAGCCTTAAGTCTCATTCAGAGAAGTATTGCAATTTACAATTTAAAAATTCATACGCCTCTCATCTCTCCATTCTTATCCTCGTGACATTCTCGTCTTCATTTCAAGCCCTATGTTATCAATTTCTTTTGAGATCCCTATAGTTGCTAAACCCAGAACTACACACGGTCCGATTCTCGTGGAAACCTCGAGATATGTAGGTGACTTGAAACTAAAGTTTCAGCCACAAATTTTCACAACCTCATCTCATTTCATCCGGTCCCACAGGACTATCTTCACTTTCTGACGAAATTGGCTACTATGTCAATGTTCTTGCTCGACACCATCCTTCATTCTCAAGCAAAGAAGGGGCAAAGCTGTTGACACCCACTTCGTCTCTTTTCTAACAATTTGCCTCCCTAAACGCTTATGTTAGTAATATATTGATTGTATTATTGTTATTATTATTATTTACTTATTTTTCATAATATAAAGTCAATTTTCTATATTATTATTATTATTATCACATTTTCATATTATTATTTTGTATAAAATTTATCTATTTTACTCTTGTATTTACTCTTTTTCGCTTAATCAAATAAGTTAAACTTTCTCATCACAATATTATTTTTGTTATATCGCTTGTCCTCTTCATATTTCCTAGCAATTTACTTTCTCATTTATATCCAATACTATTTTACTATTAGTATATGATGATTATCGATGTCATTTTTTACGCTAACTATGTATAAAAAATATATTTTTTATATATCTATAATTTTACTATTTATAAGTAGCGAGCAAAACTATTTAAATTACCGACTTTGAAATTTAGTATATATATATTTGGTTCAAGCCTACTCATTATATTTTTAATTTTAATTGATCTATTTTTAGCAAATTAATTTTCTACTTTAGTAACTGTGTATCTTGCTAATTGATTTTATTAATATCCCCCAAATCACTCCAAATCAAAATGATATTCTTCAATTTTTCTAACTCCCCTCCTGACGTCTTTTCATCTTCTTTTATTTCATATACCGAATATTCTAGAAAAAAGAGGAGAGAGAGATGACTGGAAACACGATTCTAAGTAACAACCAACCATCATCCATAACTCATTTACGTCGGCATTCCCACATAGATCACACAAGAACTATAATTTTTATTTTGTGAATACACAATCACGATCGGAAGGAAAAGCCAAAAAAAGAAATACATAAAGAACACAATGCATGGAATCTGCAGCTCGATGAACCACCTCCAAAACTGTTGGAGTTGGTTGAGCTTTTGATTTGCGGGTCAAGTTTGTCAAGTCCGATTCTTTGACCATCTTCAAATCATGAAGCTTTTGTTGATACCCTTTGCATATGTAGCGGCATAGGCGTCAATGTCGTTTTTCGAATCCGAAAAGGGTTAGACTTTCACCCCTTCTTCTATGATTTTCTTGCCGTAATTAAATATATGATGTGCTATTACGTGATGGTTATGTAGAATATGTTCTAGGATTCTGATTGTTTTAAGAAATCATAATACTAAGAACCTATTTTGCTAAATGTTATTGTATAAAAAAAGGGTGTGTTTCAGTATGTTGTTGGAGTTTACTTTTAGGATATGATGTCTTAATCTTATCTCCTTTATATATATATAATATAATAAGAGTCTGATTAATAGAGATAAGTACACATTACTTTGATGTAAATTTTAGGCATCTAGAAATATCCTACTTCTTGATTTAAGTGTATTTCTCTTTAGTATATTTAGTTTGGGTATAGGGACACTTGGTTTTTTAAAAATAAAATAAAAATTGAACATGGTATATCACTTTCGTTCTAAAGTCGAGGACCCGATGCCTCAACCTTAAGGCATAAAATAAGCTTATGTTGAAAGTTTTCATCTCACCAATGTGATCTTTACTTTTTATTTGTTAATTAATATTGTACTATTCTTGGCTATGCTACTAAACTCCTAGTTTTATCTTATTTGTATACAAACACCGTAAAGTCTCAAAGTCAGTCTGTCAGCGCAAAGGCCTCTGTATTTCCTTTCTTATATCTGCTTCTCAGACGTAATCTAAAATAATGAGAAAATAATAAAATATATCTCTTATTTTCAGGACGAGTGGTTAGAATTCCAGTAATATTAGAGCTATTTTTGTGTATGATATGTCTTTGTTAATCAAAGCACTATTTTGGCCTCCATTTCACTACTTTGTTTTAGTCTATTTTCTCTATGAACAAGTAGTTTAACTTTATTAGAGTAATGATCCGGAGTATATTACTTCTATTTCTTCTACTATTTTGTCTTATCTTAAATCCCTTATATGCTTACATCGATCATAATATCTCTATTACGTTATTATTTGATTATTTATTTATTTATTTATTTATTTATTATTGTTTAAGTGTAAACATCCTTTCACCTCTTTGAATATTTTTCTTTACTATATGTATATCATAATGGAATGATATTTCTTGGAGCTCAACCATGGCGCAGTGGAGAGTCAATGCGTGAAGCAGAGTTCATGTGAAATCATCACCCGAAGAGGGTCAGTACGTATTGGAAATGATGAAACAAAGACATGCTATAACCGACTTCTGTATGAAACACATATATAGCTTTATAAAAAATAAAGCAATTTGTTATTCCCTTATTTTCTAATTCTTATATATCAACATTTTTAAAAGTCTCAAAGATTTTAGTAACTTTACTATTTATGCTAAACTATCAACATACTTTTATATAATCTAAATATCAATATATATATATATATATATTAGCTACACATAATTTTTAAATGCTTAAATATTTCATTAAAAACGCTCTTACATTTTTAAAGTGTATTGATGCGGGGCTCTAGCCATCCAAATAATCCATGTAAGCCAAATATCCGCTTCATCTCCTCCACCTTGTTCGCCAATTTGGTGAGATCCATGCTCTTCTTGAATGTTTCGCCTAGGTTTGTTCTTGGGCAAGTGAGATCAATACTCTATTCATATTTCCGGGTTCTCGTTACTTCCACCGAATGGTGCAAGCTCTCCCAAGGCGAGCCTACTCCCCGCTCTGCATTGGGTGCCTCCTTCTATGATCCGGACTCACCGTTTGCATCGCTCTAAATTGGCCTCCTCGACCCTCTTCATTAGAGCCGCTGACTCTTGCCTCTTTCCTCCGCTCTCTCCTCCTCAAAACCGGTGAGCACTAGCAAATGTGGCAAAGGGCCGCCATGGCTCGTGCTTAGCTTTCGCTCTAGTGGTTCGAGTCCCGCGCATTCAAATATATTGACCCAGATTCCTCCACCGAACCACTAGAGTGTTTCGCTGTTTGGATTCGTAGGTTTCATCTATAAATGCCCTCCGAGCAGTTGCCTTGGATGTGCTTTTTGTTTCTATGTCATTGTACCTATGAGAAAAAGGTTAGAATTCCAAATTTGAGCAAAAGAAAGCAAGAAAAAAGTCCTCTATAATTTATTACGTGGGTCCACAAGACGGATCGTTCTCGAGGTACATCTGTATTGAGACTCAAAATGTTTTAGGTAAATGTTATGCCTTCGAGGTACGACTCATACTATCAAGGTACGGTCCAGTACCACGAGTCGTATGAGGATGCCCCTTGCAAACAAATGTTATGTATTTTTCCATGACTCATAGTACAACTCGTAAGCCGATTCCACAAGTCATGTTAAGTGATTGTACTCGTCACTTTTAGACTTAACTCCTTTTTAGATTCTTTGGTACGATTTCCGTGTACGACTTAGCAGGATACCACGAGCCGTATTAGGTTTCGTACTTCGGAATTTTACAAATTTTACGGGGATAGTCCCAACGAGCCATCTTAAGGAGTCGTAGTATGAAACCACGAGTCGTAGGAAGGCTTGTGAAGGCTTTCCCCATATTTTGATTCATTTTATAGGTGATTTTAATTTGGTGTTGGGTACCAAAATTCCCTCAAGTCTAGGCATGCATTATCATGTTTTACAACATACCCATTCCTCTCGTTAATCTACAACCCGTAACTCAAGTTTAATGTACTTCATTGTGCGATTTCTACATGTTAAATCCCTACACAGACACTAACTTATTCACATCCCTAGTCATTGTCCTTTTTAATTTTTTCGCGACCGAGAGGACTCTCGTGAGATTAAAGGTGTTTGCTTAAGCAAAACAAGTCATTATTATCAAATTCCAACGTATCAACACTTATCAATGCCGTTACTTCGACTAGAAATCATGAACTAGGTTGGGATTGGGATTCACATAGCATTCGAGCAAAGAACTTGCTCAATCGATCTTGATTTTGAGTTACAGTGTGAGGAGTCGTGAGTTCTATTTGTGAATTCGGTTTTGAGTGCATGGAAGAAGGGTACTATTGTTTGAAGTTTAAATAGATTGTAGGGAAATTTGAAAATTTTGGGCCGAGTTGGGTGATTTTAAGCCTTTGACCAGGCCACGATTTGTACCGTGAGTCATAGGAAGGCCCGTGACTCATCCCTTGACTTATAACATAGAGGTTGAGAAACTTACATGTGGACTCAAGGCACATTCACAACTCGTACTGATGCTGCATGACCCTACTATGACTCGTAGGTCTCTTTACTGGCGTCCATGCCTTGTATAATTCATAACCACATCAAGTATTATGATCCGTATAATGAATTTACGAGTTGTAGGACCAACCGTACCCTTAATTCATGCACCGAAATACATATCTTCTTCTACCACGACTCGTACTACGGTCTGCATACAATCCTCTTAATGAGTCATACTAAGAACCATAACACCTCGCCTGTTTAGCAATTCTTCCGCCACCTCGCTTTTGTTTTCCCTACACACCGAACACACATAAGTCAATCAACTTGCCTCCCAAGAAGCACCCCGATTTAACGTTGCGGCACGATGCAAGTCTCTGACTACTCCGAATTTGTCAAGAACCTAGATTCATCCTCTATTGCTAAGACAACTATGTACTCCTTTGGTTGCTTAATTGATCGCGTACACCGATGGTGACCTCTTCTTTATTGAGTCTAAATTTCAACCGGCGCCTCTACATCTACTAAAGCTCTTCCAAATGGCAAGGAATGGTCACCCCAAAATGATGAGGACATCAAAATCAACCTCATAATCAAGGATTGCGAAGGTACACCGGGAATATGAATCTATCCACTTTAAAATCACATAAATCGTGATACCACAAAAAGATTCTTCACAGCTTGATCACTCCATCGCCAGCCCACATAATAGCCCAAGTGTGGGGCTCTAAGCCCACCGGCCAAACACAGCCTAACGACATCGCATTGATGGTTGCTCCTAAGTCACAGCCCTCGCGAACTCAACATCACCAATTGTACATAAAATGATGAAGGCACTGATCTTTCTTCTTTTTTGGGAAAGGACCCGAGAGGCTATAGCACTACAATGATGCATCTTATCCATAGGCTCATAGCTCACGGATATTTTATTCATAACAAGGTCCTTCATAAATTTGGCATGTCCCGACATATGTCCCAATGCCTCAACTAATGGTATGTTTATAGACAATCGCTTTTAGCATTGACAAGTAAATTTTCAAACTCACCATTCTCCTCCTTCTTCTTCTTCATTCTTTGAGGAATGGTGGCGGTGGTCATGGAATAGCCTTGTAAATTTGTATGGCTCCTTTCTTCCCTTGTTCAACTTCAAGCCCTTTTCACCAACCGGAGCCTCAATAACTCAACATCCTTATTATGCTCTATTCTCAAAGAACTTCTTCCTCATCGCCGATTATGCTTTCTTCCTTTCAACTTGTTACACCCCGTAAGACTCTGACACTTAGATGGCGTATTCGCGTTGGTTAAGCATATTTGAAAGCCATTGCAAGTAGAAAAAGGCCCGAAAAAGATCGGACGAGAATTCCGTCAAACCATCGCGAGCTGAGCCGGCAAAGCCCTCCACGATGGCAGCGTGTCACGGAGGCGGGGCCACCGCGTTGGCTCGTGACACGCAACTGGCCCAGCCCAAGTATATAGCCCTCACTTCAGTTTTTAGTGATATATTCATTATAATTTTAACGGGAGAGAGAAAACAAGAGGGAGTACCAAGAGGGTAACAAAATATCGTTCGATTACGCGCCAAACATAGTCCAAATCCAAATCAACCTTAGGTACCGAGGTATTTAGCAAGAAAGGGAGCATTCCTATGGATTTTGTTTCACGAAATTCGGGTCGATAAATCGTCGAGCTACCTGGGACCTAAGGTAAGTAGAATTGCTCCAACCAGTGTCAATGTGCTCGTAGCCGTAAAGTAAATATTTCTCCCTTTCCTCGACTCTTCAATAATGAAAGCTGACTGCTTCTTTGATAAGCCTAAGTTTAGCTATAAATATATCGAAAGTGACGTTGTCTTTCGTAATAATGTTGTATTTAGTACTAATTGACGTGTATATGAATGCAAAGCTTGGGAGAAATAGCCGAGTAATCACTGAGCTTCGGGTCCGATAGCTCTGGATAACTTGAGGTTAAGGTATGTAAAGCCGCTTCTTCGCAAGTTAGTAGTTTTAGCCTTGTAATCATAGTAAACTCCGTAATTGAGTTCTCGGAGTTGAATGTTGAGTATTGAGTAAGTTCAAAAAATCTCGGTTTGCGTTGTTGTATCGTACTTAGTCCGAAAGCGTGAAAGCAATGCGCCAAGTGGCGAGTTAGCATTCCAAATTCAAAACATAGCCTATTTATGAATATCAAGCATGTTGTTAGAATAAAAGATATAGATTTTCGTAATAAAGTTAGTAAAGTAAAATCGTATAGACAGACAAGACAGGCTACAGACAAATTATTCGCATGTATAATATCTTGGGCTACAGACAGCTATCTGTGATAGATGATATCTTGGCTACGATTAGCCATTCGATGTATAGTATCCTCGGCTACATATTAGCCATACGCTTAAAAAAATGAGCAATAATCAAAGATAAAATGAAAGAATCGATAAAATACGTAAAGAGATCGAATAAGAAATCGAAGTCGTATAGTATTTTTCAGCTTAAACATGCTTGCTATATATATATATATGTGCTATTTGTTTGTTGAGACTTGATGTTGTGTGAGGGCATCTTATTGAGCGTCCCCGCCGCCCTGGGTTGGTAACGTATCGCCCCACCGAGCGGGTGGGTTTACGCTACTCCAAGGAGGGCATGCCGTCCCCAGCTTACCTAAGATGGGATGAAGTTTTCCCCATACGGGCTCCGATCACACTACAAGCATGTATAGCCCCGTTGAGCGCAAGTGCCTAGGGAACAGTATATGGGCTTAAGCATAGACATAAGATAGAGTCCTCCGGACTCGCATACTCAAGCATTTATAATGAGGTTGGTGGCCCTAGCCTGACTCAGGGCCGGCAGAGGTGCTCCTAGTTGTGCGTATGAGGAGTGGGACTTATTTTATCGGTTTTGACCCGGTAGGTATATGGGGATTGTTTGTTTGCTTGGCGCCATCCGGCTTATGGGGGTTCGTATTGGCTCTTGCTTGCTACTTGTATATCTATTGTCTTTTCCCATTGCCTGAGCTTTAACTCGAGTCCTTTAATTAAGTGTTTATAAATCTTATCCATCGCACTGCAATCTTTGGTCTTGAAAAGTCTTAATTTTTGTAACAATTTTTAGTGTTGGGGTGTGTTGATTTTGGGTATTTTCTTGTGTGTTTTTTTTAAGGTGGAGGAGTCAAGATACTTGTTTGAGCCAAGAACAATTCAGAGAATGGAGCTATTGGTACTTTCTACACTCAAGTGGAAGATGAATCCAGTAACCCCATTTTCATTTCTTGATTACTTCTCCAGAAGGCTTGATTAAATAAACACATTTGCTATGAGCTTTAGAGATGTGAGAGGGTGATTCTATCCACCATTACTGGTAATTATCGATCAGAATTAATAGTTAGCTCTTGATAAAGCTAGATTAGTTCTTGGACCTCTATTATTTGCTAAACTGCTGATTTTAAAAACTGGCAGATTGTAGATTCATGTGTTATCGTCCTTCTGCTATGGCTGCTAAGCAATGTTACATGTTATTGATATGCTAGAGCCTTGCATTGGAGAAGAGTACCAGGAACAACTTTTGGGCATTCTCGGAATAGTAAAGGTTAGTATATTTATCGATTCACGTCTTAAGTTAAATCTTTCCCCAATATGTTGTGCTAGCTGGTAGTACCCTACTTGTCCGATTACATTGGGTATGTTCGTTGTTGTTGTACTAGTTGGTAGTAGCTGATCCAATAACGTGTTATCGGTGGCAGAACCTGTGCTTGAGGATCAATGTGACATCTAACCTGTTTGTTTGTACTATTTATGTTGCAATTTGTGTTTTGAGCCTTTGGACAAGTCAGCATTACCATTTGGACTTGTTGGCATGGTTTGGATTGAGAGCCAAGGGTTTAGGGTGAATTTCCGCTGAAACTCAATTGCAATTGCATATTTTTCTAGCGCCAGGTGACTCATCGCGATTGCACAAGGGAATTTGGTTGTGCATATATAAATAAAGTCTTAGACTTACATTTCAGAATTCACGACGCTTAAATTCTGAACCAGTTTATTGATGTTCTGATGGGGAATCAAATGTATGAAACAGGACAATGTGACAGATTGTTATAAACTAGTCCAGGAGGTGGCTTCCAACATTGATTTCAACTCAAACAAACGCAAATTTGCTGCATTGCCAGAAAGCCCCATAGGCGTTATGGATGTGTCATTCAGTTCTGATAGCTCCACGACTCGTGGGCGGTGGCTGCATCCATTTCTTCTTCACCTGAGCCATCATCAAAGAAGGGTAGAACACATGAGAATGAAAATGATGCTGCGTCTGGCACCTAGATGATAAAGAGAGAGCTTTTTTTTTCCTTAGATGGCGCGAGACCCGAGTAGACAATGCAGATGTCGGTACCCTTAAAATCAATCGATAGATTCTCAAAATCTGTCTGTGAATTAGAGGCCTTTTTCCTAAGGAGATCATGGATACTCAATTAGTTACCCATCTATTATGTCCCAATAACACTCTGTTCTTGTTACAATTCACAAGTTAAATTGCTCATAATCATTATTTACATATCAAAATTCAATCTTTATTAGGAGGATATCAAATTGCTTATGAACAGTGTTGAAAACTATTTCATGTCAATTCTCTTTGTATAAACTTGTTGAATAATCTCATTGCTTCAACACAAGGAAAGAGACTTGTGTATCGGAAATATATCAAGTTAGGGGAAAGGATGGATTTTGTTCTCATGCGGGTAGAAATTTTTAGTTTATGAATTTTGAATTATGACCGGTTTTGCTTATTGTATTCAGGTTTCAGGATATTAAAATAATCTTTTTAAAAAAACAAATATAAAATTTTTAGTTAAAATTATTGAATTCCGTCGAGCCTTAGCTTTTAAGGTTGAATTTGAACCTATTGTCGGCATGGGTGAAGTTTGAGTACCACAATGAGTTCATTTAGGTTTCCTTCACCGAATAATTACATTATATACTCCCTCCGGTCGATTTTACCAGTCGCATTTTTATTTTACACTTCCTTTAAAAATTAATTGTTTAACCTATTATACTCATATTTATTATCTTTAGCTATTTAGAATATTCTCTATTTGTGTGTATATAATCTTCCCTTAGGTTTCCTATACTAATTGATCAATACTTCTTTTGTTTCAAAATAAGTGGTATTTTTAGCTTGCATACCCTGAGAAAACTACTTATTATTTGAAATTAAAATATATTTTTACCGATTTATCCTTGATAAATATCTTGAAAAAAAGATGCAACTCTTAAATATTTTCGTGGTTATGTAAAACTCTCTCCGCTTAAATAAGGGTAAAATTGGAAGAACGTCATTAATGTCTTCTTGATTATTAAACACTATTTATTTTGGAACAAAATTAAAAAGTTGAAAAATTATAAAATCACAATCATAAATTTGTTAAAAATTCAAAATTTCAAAAAAGAAAATTTTATATATATATATATTTTATTTTTTTAATTTTTTATTTTTTAAATGACAAATTGCTTTGGACCATCTATTTTAATAAGAAATAACTTTACGTGGTCCAAAGCCAAGAAAATCAAAGGTCCGCTTCCACGAATTTGATCTATATTAAATCTCTTAATATCAGAATAGCTTATATAGTCATGATTCAAAATTAAAACAAACCAAAAAAAATATAAAATTAAAATTAATTTCCATATATATTTAGAAAATATGAAATTCTCTTGGTGAAAATTCAGATTTCGATACTGCCATCGGGTAGCTTGGAGTTGGACTGGTAATATTTTTCGTTTGACTTCATCGGAAGAGCTAGTCTCTTTTAAGACTTTTATTTTTCAAATTGCTAGGTGTTAAAATTGATGTACAATTTATGCATATAAACTTTTTTTAAAATATATATTTTTATTCATTCAAT